>OX596031.1:6235286-6475790 GCA_951394125.1 Epistrophe eligans | reverse complement strand
CTTTTAAAAATTCTAGAGTTAACTTGGAAAATTTTCTTTATCAGTTACTGAATTAAAAGTCATTTCTATTTTAGTGAACGAGATTATGAATTTCGCATTTGAACTTCATAAATTTTTAATGCAAAGCATTTTTTTGTTTTTAATTTCGTACGCATAAATTATCACTTATATTATTTAAAAAACTTGGGTATAATATCCAGTTAAAAGATTTAAATACATATTTATAACTTTTTAGCTGCAAAATCTTTAACAGTAAAAACAAGAAGCTGGTCTCGTCAAAAAATAACTGCATATATTAAAGTCAAAAGAAATGTTCTATAAACATATCTCAACAACAAAATCTCAAAGCTATAACACCTATCATAATTAATTGTTTTTTTTTATCGTATTTGTATGCAACATGAACTTTCCGTCGACATAAGGAAGATATTATGGCATTTGCAAAAAAATATGCTCCAATTAAATTTACAACACAAATACACGTGCAGATCATGCATATTTTCAAGAGTCGTTAAATCAATAATTTTTCATCATTTATATATATGTAGGTGACTAACGAACAATAAAACAAAATCCGTGCCTTATGATTTGATTTATTATTCAATTCAACTGTCTAAAGCAGCAAAAAAGTTTAACCTATGTATATACCGGCAGAATTCTATTTCAAATAAAAAAAGCCGGTAAAATAATCAAACATATTATGTATGTAGGTATAGAGACTCTCTCTGTAAAAAAAAAACAGTTGATGACAAAAAAAAGAGATGTAGGTGGCCTTTAGGTATGTTATAGACGAACAAACGAACTGGAATTATGTATAACTATATTCGTGTTCTAGTAAGCCGGCAGCGGCACAATGGTGGTGGAAGCCTTAAAGTAAGCGACCAACTTTTTAACGACAGACGGACCGTTTTTTTTTGTTTTTAATAATTTTTTTTTATTTACACAACCCGCACAGCAGCAGTGTCATATATGGAGTGAGAGGTTTGTAAAATAGATAAATATATATTTTTTTTCACCTTCACCATTTCTGGAACTAACTATCCTATATAAAGTAGGTAGGTATAAGCGAAAAAACCCCCACACATTGGGGATTTTTGTAGGGAAGAAAATAATCACCATCAATATAGGTACGAGTATGTAGTTAGTTATATAGGTTCAAAACCAAAACAAACATAGGTAATAAAAAAAAATAAAAAAAAAAGTATCTACACATTTCAAATGTGTATCTACAGACAATGAAATCGCCGGATTTATGCATTTACCGCATGCATTTGACATTTTTAGGTTAATTGGATAGGATCCGATGGATATTCAATCTATTGCATACTCAATTCAATTCAATACCTTATAACTATGTATACTTGCTATCCCACCTACCTTTTTTTTTTGTTTGCAAAGAAATAGATACAAACAAAAAATAAGTATCTTAACATGAACATCGTTCATTGTTTGGCAATATAAGCTCGTATAAGCTATGATCATGATCATCATAAAAATCATCACGCAATGAATGGGGGTTGGATTAAAGTATGTTGAGGCCCTTAGGTAGAGAAGAGAATTTTTTTAGTTTCGATATTTTGATACATTTACCCATGCAATCTAATTTTTTTATCAAAACTTTAAAAAATTAATAACGATATTGCTTTAAGATTTAAGAACACTTTTTACACAACTATTAAGGAAATCAAAAATAAAATGTTGGAACATATAAGAGGGGCCTTAAAGAGTTACCTCGCTTGTCAATCCGACTCTGACAAAGGCTTTTGGCATCCAATGAACACATATAATGAGCGATGTTTGAAGTTTATGAAACTTAGATACAATAAAATGTTCATATATTCCTGTTGAGTCGATATCAGAGTGCGATGGAACAGGCAGCGGCGGCGCGGCGGCGACGCGGCGGCGACGCATGGCGCGCAGAAGAAGAATCACTTTTCTCAGATCGGATTGCGAATTAAATTTTCATGAATGAAAACCGCATGCAACATTGGATTCGATTGTTTGACGATTTTTTGCGTTGCATTGCAACAGAATTGATTGAAAATCATCATTTTGACGGATTTGCCGGGTATAGAAGATATTCGATCAATTGAGTTTTTTGTATGACATTTATTTTTGTTTATTTGCAGCATTCAGCATAATATTGTTCATTTAATCCTTCTAATTAAGTTTGTTGCATGATGCTGCATTAATATCTAGCATCATTATTTTGTAATCCGTATATTATAATGTCTTATGAAACATACCTACTTATAGGAGGATTAAAGAAATTGGCAATATTTGAGTAATGAGACGAATAAAAACTAAAGTTAGTCTATGGTTTCAGCACTCAATAAGAAATCCATACCTCTACCATTTTAACTGACTTAAATTGAGTTGTTAAATGGCCTACGCGAACCTGAAATTATTTTGTTATTATAAGTAAAAGCTTCTTTTCTTGTTTCGCTTTTATCTAAAAGATTCGATTTAAAGTTCAATAAAAGTGCCGACATTTCTTACTTAATCTTACTTCCTTTTAATTGATTAAATTAACTCGAGGCAAATGATTTGCAACCAATTATTATACTACCCATAGGAATAATGAAATTGAATCCACTTAATTCAATAATTTAATAATCATTCACTTTTCTCACCGCACACTCATATTCAATGAACTTTTCTCTCGACTTAACAAATCATTTCACTAATTTTTATGTCCAGCTATCCAATTTCACAAAAGAAAAAATAAATAAAATATCTCCCGGGAAATGTGTGGAAATTAAAAAAAAAAAAAACCTTCGTGACTTTCAATTTTTTTTTTTTTAACTTTTCAATTGTTTCTCATTCATTTTTTTAAATTATTGTTTTAAAGACAAGTCTAACTAGCTTTGTTATTGTTTATCTTAAATCTTTAACATTATAAAATGTTTTAAAGCCGCAACAGAAAGTACCCCTCTCTCTCTTTCTTGATGGCTGGGTATATATTTTCTTTATTGGCTCGACTGCACTTGGTGTGGATTATCGCTTGTAGCTTAACTGCTACTTAAAGTCATAAAAAAGTGCTTTGCAACTATATACGAAACAAAAAAAAAAATGAATATACTTTCTAAATGGATTTTGTATCTTTTTTTTTTTTTGCTTCTTGAAACTACCCATGTATGGTAAAAAAACATAACTCATTTACCTACTTTATTTGCGGGGGACAAAACACTACTATATAGCGAGTGAAAGAAGTAAAATCGATCCACGACACAATACAATAACTTCTCAAGGGTTCTCCATCCTAACACCCTGTCCAAGCCTATCTATATCTATAAGTACATATCTAGTTAGTAAACTATAGCCAGTGGGTGGACTGGATACAAGGAACTTAGCTTGCTCAAGACTGTGATATAAGTTTTTTTTTCATAGTTTTTGTTTCTTTGTATTGATGTCTGATAAATGCAAATTGAGTTTGTTGTTGCTATGGATATTGTATCTCGATCTCTCGATATACAAAGATTTGTAGCGTGTAGAATGAGTGTTGAATCAGTTGTTGGACTTATGGTGTTGTGTAATTTAATGCGATTATAGTGCAAGGTTCTGCTTAGTGAAGGTGGTGTACCTTTTTGCTTGCTTTACTCCATGGGTGGTTGATTTGAAAAAAAAAAAAAAAAAAAAAACTAGGGCTTGGCGCCACTTTGGGAGAAGTGTCAGTCCAGATTTGTCAATACTTATATAGATGGTTTTTGTATCTTACCTATATGTTTTTTTTTTTGGTAAGACTGATGCATGCAAGGTTGGATTTGAGTCATAGAATTGATTGTCAGTAATTAGAGCGAAAGCAAAAAAAAATAATCGTTTTTATTGGTACATTGCTACAAAGCAGCATTTTTTACAATTTCAGATTTAACGGGTAACCAATATTTTATTTAGGTTTTAATTTGAAAAAATTAGTATCAAGCTATTCACTCATTATCATACCTAAAAAATTGGAACGAACCCTGAACATCGGCAGAACCCAACATGACATTTCACAAGCATTTTCACTGTGAACAATGATGACAATTATAAAAGTCCAAGCCCACGATATTCATGGTTCCTTTTACCGAGAGTAATGGCAAATTGAAAAGCCATATATATTTTATTCACGATGATCAAAATCGACCAATTCAATAAAATCACGGCCATAAGCGGAAACACTGTGTGTTGTGCAGCTAGCTTTAAGGAAAAATTGAAGATTTTGTATTTTAACCACCCACCCATGGTTCGTCCTATTGTTCCTATAATTCTACTTTCCCCTGGTTTTTCAGTCCTTGATTGATTTTATTAAATCTTTGGCACATTCAGTGTTTTTTTTTTTTTAATTGAATTCAAATTTCAACTGGCGATTTTATCTTATTACGAATCATTAAAATCTTATCTTCATTTTCTTCATTTAATAAAGTGAAAGAATTTTTTTTTTATTTCAACAACAAATTCAGGTCACGTAGCAAACAACAAACGGAACAAAACCTTAACATCCGGATCTCCGAAAACGATAGATATGTCACCTACAAATGAATCATACTCAAGATACAAGTAAGGAAACACTATCTACATTTATATACCTTATACAGGTGTTGTTTGGTTGTTGTGTGGTGGTTGTTGTTATTGACTTATTCTTGTTTTCTTTTAACCATTGTGTTCTTATATTTTGCTTGTCATTAGGTATACGAATAATACGAAATGAAAAAAAAAATCTGATTTAGCGCATCGCATCAAATAACAACAACCTTTTTTTTTTATTTGAAACCTCTTTTTTGGAGAGAAGTAATGTTATGAATATGGTAACCATCTGCTCTGTTTTTTTGACAAAATCTAAAATTGCAATTTATCGGTAGGCAAAAAGGATAAATCTAATATTTTAATTGAATTATTAAAATATATACAAATAAAGATTAACCGTGTGATGTTTGCTTAACTTTGATTACTATATCTATACCAAATAGGTTCTGCACTTGATAAACAATGTTTCTAGTGACAGCAAATTTGACAGATGACAGATTTTCTGTGCTTTGAATATTTTCATATTTGAATATAACTTGACACTACTATAAAACTTGGAACTCAACAATCACCACGTAAATGTTGATATGCGTCCCTAGCTGCTCGTTAAAAATAGGAATGAATTAAGGTGTTTATTTTAAAGAGGTTTTTGTTTTTAAATTGGTAACACTGTTGTTAGTGACCATAAATTTGACAGTTTATTGGTGCTCTAAATATTTTGCCATTTCGCACAGACTAATATATAATTCATTTAATCATTTGTTAACAAAATATGGAGGTATCTTCCATTTTTTTTTTTTGTCTTTTTATCTTCATATGATTTTTTGGGAATATGGTCACCATGCTTACCTTTAGACTTTTTCTTCTTTGAAATATTTCTTTTTATACTCTTTTTTTTTTTGAATGAGCCCTACAGCTGATAATAAAGTCAATGCCCGTTAATTTTAGAGTGGACAAAATTTATTGGCTTATAAAAATGTTGTGTTTGTTTTTTATTTCTAAAATATGAACATCCATCAAAATATTCTTACTATATAACTTCTATAAAATGATTAAAGAGAATGGTAGATTGGTCACTGGAATGGAACAAGTGACATTATAACTTTAACTTTGATATTAAAAGGAAACACTTAAATGAAAATTTCAAAATTTCTTTCTTGATTTTCTTTTAAAATATGTTTCTTTACAATTAAAAACCAAGCAAGAAAGAAATAAAACTTCATAAAATAATGATAATTTTGATGACTATATATATACATATTCAAATTACTGTCAAAAATGAACTCATTTTGATTTAACGAGAATGATTGATGTCTTAATTTTTTGTTTGTATAAGTCTCGCGATGCAAGATATTTCAAGAAATGTTTTAATTTTTTATTTTTGAAAATAGATTATCTGCGATAATAATTTATATAGAAAGTCACACACTAGTTTTAAATAATTTTTTAAGCTCTTTTAAAATAAATTAATTTTCTATTGTCTCGTTGCAATTACATGTTGTTCGAACTAATGTTATTGTATTTAAATTAATTATTTTATATTTAATACTAATATAATAATTAGTAGACATTACAAAAAATATAAAAATCGTAAACAAAACTAATACAGATATGTACATTTAATACTGAGAACTCATAACAAAAATTCAAAGAATTAGTCAATAAACAAAATTTCCATTCACAAAATACGTATGATATTATTTAACGTAGTTTTTACATTAACAAACAAAACAAAATCTGCTGGCATTGGCAACACTGACGGCATTATGACATTTGAAAGTAGATGATGCCTCTTCAATGTCACTTCAACAGAGGGTTATGATTTAAAGCTTGAAAAGTACCTTTCCCAAATTCCTATATAGAACATTCATTAATGACACCGTTTGCCAAACATAAATAAGATTTGGAAACATAAGAGAGTAAAAATGACAAATAAAAATTAAACTTTCATTTTAAAGTAGTATTGATTCTCGTATTAATTGATTATTTATTTAAATACTTAATAACATTTTTAACTTATTTTTTTTTTAAATCCATAAACATGAATACCGTATACTATAGATATACATTTTGGATTTCTATATAAGAACTTAATGACTTTACACAAAATAGAAAGGGTTTCGTGAAATCTTTTGTTTGAGGTTAAACTGCATCAACATTTTGTTGGGAAGTGTTTTTTATAATTTGAATTAAATTATTTTTTTTTTATTTTTATTAAAACAAAATCAGCCTATCGAAAAATTTGCATAAAAAATTCATTGAATTTAATACAAAATAAAACTATGTTATAAGTTTTCAATCAAAATCAGTTTTTTATCTCGTTCAAAATTTTAAATTAAAATAATGTGAATGGCTTAAATTTATTCCTAAGTTCAATTCTTTACATTTGTATACCTTTTCTCATAGAGCAATATAATTGGTTTCGTGATGGTGTGGTAAAAAAATATATGTATAGAGGTTTTAATCAAAACTTAACATTACGTTGATAGAGAAGTTCATAAAAGTGGTTTCCGTCATACGGTTCGTCGCTCCTCGGTGTGTGTGTCCGTGTATCGGCTGTCATTCGAGCCTATAAACGTGTGGATCGTATGGTTTGCTTTAAATTTGATGCAAATCATTAAGCCTAAATGAGAAAATCGATTTTTGTTTTTTTTTTTTACTTTTATTGAAAAAAAAAACTTGTAATTGCAATAAAACTGCATTTCTGGTTTTTGGCTTCAAATTCACATAACGATAATATTGTGTTGACATTCTTTACAAAAATGTCACATATTTCTCAATAGTGGCATTGTATATTAATAAATCAATTATTTATAACATTTTCAATACTCAGGGTCTATATTTTTAGCAATGAACTAGAAAATCAGTGGTGTACGATCCATTCGTGTTTTTTTGGATTAAAATGATAAAAGCGTTTTTTATTAATGTTGTTAAAATTCACATATGTATGTTTTTCCTTTTCTATCTATTTTTCTTGGTCTAACTTTGTTGTAGATTAAATATCTAGACAAACATGCTTTAATATGTAGGTTCTAAATTTATACTTGTGCTGATAAACATAGGTATTATTGTGCTTTTTTATAATCAACAAAACTTATCAAACAAACATGCTTCAAAAAAAATATCTCAATATTAAAATGGTTCTTTGAAAATGAATTTGCATAATAAATCAATTAAAGTTGACGATTTAAAGGAAGTTGCTACTGTTAAAGGGATTTATTTTTAACTTTTTCGTATTTATCAATAAATTTGTTTTTTTTTCTATGCAGTTTTTATTATTACAGAATTTGTGTATTATTTTTAATTAAGTGTCCTTGATAGAATGGTTAATTTGCTGGACTGTCTTGCTAGACGTTTTCTGGATCGAATACCAACCTATGAAAAATGTGTTTCTCTTTTCAGGGGGTTCGGATTTAATAGAAAATATTAGTTCCCCACCATTCCTGCAAACTAAATACACGCACTCAGGTATGGTTGACAATATTGTAAGTAACTAGACCATAAAACTTTACAAGCTGTCGTGCCACCAAATTAATTATAAATGTCCGATTCACAGTTTTACTATATGTTTTTTTATTTTGTTTTTTATTATCACCGACGCATTTGTGTATTTATTCCTTTTATATTAACAAAATAATTCTCTATCAATAAAATAAATTAAAGAAAAAAAAACATTTTATTTATTCCTCTATCAAAAGATAAGGAAAAATAATTTCATTTCATGCATGATTCTTCTTATCTTAAGGTCACCCTGTATTTTTCTATATGAAAATACATAAATGCAAACAAAAAAACTGCACAAAAAAGTGGAAAAAAATCAAAGAAAACAACCGAAAACATAACACAATGTTACCAATAAAACAAAAAACTGTTTGTACATATATTTCATTAAAAATTCTTGATTTAGTACATTATTTTAGTAAAACAGTAAATACACAAAAAACTATGAGGGAAATCTTCGTGATTCTGACTAAAATACCAAGTCACCTGAACGTTAAATGAATATAAATTGAATATCAATGCAAATTTGGTGTTGTTTTTAAAATAAAAACACACAAAAAAAAATATTTACTAGAAAGTGCTTAGCAACAGTATAAATTAAATATATATTTGATTTGATTTTTAAGGTAATTTTAATTATAAGGTAGGTTATAGTATTATTATGATATTTTGTTTTGATTTCTTGAAAAGCTTGAAAGACGAATAGGGGGCAGGTTTTAATTTTTTTGATGGTTTATTGCTTTGGTTTGATTTTGCAATCAGTAATAGAGCATAAATTTAATTTTTATTTATTATATTTAATTTATATTTATAAATATTTTGAATGATTTCTTTTTTAAATTTATTAAAAATATAATTTAATAAGTTTGTGTTGGTTTTTGAACTGGCCTTAGCTATGGGATCATCTTTATTTAATAAAAAAAAAAAAAAAAAACATTTTTTAAGATATTGCATTTTAAGTTATATAAATAACTACTGTGTTCACAATAAAAATTTAATTTTTATCATCATTGATTAATTTATGAAACAAGTTATGAGCATAGCACGTTTCTTGAATGAATTCTTTTTTTTTTTTTTTGATGACATTTTAACAGGAAATTTATTTTTTGAAAATATTCAAGAATGACTGGTCTTACTTCGAACTGTCTATTAACTTTTAATATTTGTTTTAAATATTTATATCTTCCATTAGTTCAGCTGAAGTTAAACTATCAACTATACCATCTTTGCCATTTCTATTATAAGCAGTTATAAGTATAGGTACACACTTTTTCTTCATCCACTATATGACCCCATACAACATAGTATAAGTATATAGTAATTATGACCGCAAACACCCTCATTATATTAAAATACAACGTCACCCATGTAACTGCATATATATTATTATCTATAACAAATTCTTTAGATGTGCCTTTTCTATTTTGCGGAAGTCATTACCACTGGGTCACATATGTCTGATGTGTCATTCAATGTATTTATTTTCAAAAAAACTGCTGGTTCTATACTTATAGAAAATCATCATCAACCCCCAGTATTTAACATAATGTACACATATATAGGGGTGGATATGAATAGCAATTCAAATAACATACAACTTTCTCTCAAACTCGATTTTTAACCAAAACAATTCTTCAAAATAATAAGATGTATGAAATATATATAAATAAATTATTTTAGAAATATAAAGGAAGGTACATACAAATACATTCATTGACCCATACCATCGGCATCATAGTATATTTATAAGGAAAAAATGATAACATAATGACATTATTAAGTAATAATAATGATTAAATTTTAAGATATTATATTTGGTTCGTGTGCTTGTATGTCTTAGTGTTCTTTGAAACTGATAAGAAAGTCAAAAATCATCTTGTCTCGTGTCAGACAGTAAGTCATAACTTGGAAATATGTTTTAAGAAACCTTCAAAAATTAAAAAAAACAACTAAAAATCAGTAAAAAAGGAAATTGAATCTTTTTTTTGTCTCCGCTTTAATGATAACAAACATTTTGGTTTTATTATGAGATGATGAGATTTTATAGGGACAAGTTATGAATTCATAAAAAAAAATTGAACTTGAATTTTTATAATCAAGCATATTATCTATACTAAAATAATGAAATGAAACTGAAATAAAACTGAAATAAAACTGCGCTTATGAAGGAATTTAATAGAATTTTACAGAACCACAAGAAATTAAGTGAATTACTAAAATGAATAAACAGAAAATAATTAAAAAATCGATGGGATTTTAAAGAGTTTTACAGAAACAAAATCTGGATGTAGATTCTGGCTAAAATCAAACTAAAACTAAAAACTGAAATTATTCGATTTGAATTTTCAAAAATACAATAGCTACTGAAATTCTACTTTGAATTGAATTCAAATTTTAAAATTTTGGGATTAAATTTCCGCTAGATATCTATGATATTCGAGTAACACAAACTTATCGAAAACACAGAGCAAAAACATACGACGCACATATGTACATTTAATTTTTATGTTTTTGCTTTGTATCTGTGCCAGAGAAACGGTTTTATTTACTCTTATCAGGACCCCTTTTTATGATAAGACGAAATGCGGGCCTCTTTATAATACTAAACAAAACTTTTGAGCTACAACATAGTAAGAGTGTTTTTTTTTCTCTATTTTTCAAAACAATTCCCATTATATGTTTTATTTTTTTTGCGAACAACCAACCCCTGATATATGTAGCTACATATGTACCTAAAAATGTTTTTTTTTTTGTCTAGTAATTAGTCGGGTATTGTTGTGGGAATTCTTCTATTTAGTATTTGGTATGCCTCTTTTGTATACATTTTGGATTAAATTATTGAGAAAATTTGATTCTTATGAGTTAAGTTGTTGTTCGATAGGATTTAATAAATATGTTATAGGAAATATATTTTCTTATATCATTTTGAAAAATTGAAAACATTCATAATTTTTTTTATCCACAAAATTTATATAAATCGCAGCTTCTTATTTTTTACTACACTATTCATTCCTTTATTTTTAATTATGAATAATTATAACCCCGAATTTATATTTAGTTTTAAAAATATTGGGTGTCATTCACAGTCAGTTTTTAGCTGTTGCCAAATGTACCTAATTTAAATTGAATTTTATGACATTTATTTTAAATTGTGTGGTTTTAATTGTAATATTTATATGTATCTCTAATTTAATAAATGCAAAATAGATTTTGGTTTAAGATAGGACCTACATATATTCATTGAACCTTTAGCTCTTAAACTGCAGTTTAGTAAAGCGTGAGTTTAAAAAACGATTATGTAAATATATGCATCATTTATGTTTATGCTTAGCACCTAAATTTTATGAAATATCTATATCAAAAAATATTAAAAATAAAAACTTTAATAGATCTCACGTTCGTTGGGCGCCAGTTTTTGTGAGACAAATTGTTTATTTTTTTTATTATATTATGCCAATATATTTTTGATAATTTCTTTAGAATCAAATTTAAATTAAAAATTATATATTATAATATAATATTATTTATAATTAGAAAAATTGAAGACCAATGGAAAAATGGAAGACCAATAGAAAAATGGAAGACCAAAATAATTGCAATTTTTAAATTTTGGGAATTTTACGGTGGGTTCTGCACCCTGATTTTTATGTTTTTTTATTTGTGAGGATTAATAAAACTGGAAGATTAAATAAATTTAAATTTGTATATCTCATTGATTTTTTCATCATTTAATGTTCAAACTGTCAGTGTCGTGGGTTCACATTAAATTCAGCTCCTTGAGCTGAACGGAAGCTATCGACATTATAACATAACGCTCTATCTTGTTTAAAAAAAAAAACTATGAACGGCAGAAATTCCAATCTAATAAAAAAAACACAGAAACTTACTGTCCTTAAAATATAAAATATTAACCCTCTTGACAACTAAAAATGCACCATTTTTCGGTGAACAATAATCTCGCTATAGCTATGAATTGTCTTCCATTTAAATGTATGGTACTGAAATAGGTAGGTATATGATTAAACGTTTTAATTTTAATATTTTATTACCGATTAACCAAGTCAAAAGCTTGTAAAAGGTAACATTATAAATCTTACGTTGGGCGCCATTTTTGTTAATTTTGTAAAAAATACAAAATATAAACAAAAACATTTGTAACGGTATATATTTAATATCATCAGAAACTTATTATTTGTTAATGCAAACCAAAATAACTATTTATTATAGCTTGGATTTATTTTTTCGTAATGATTCTATCAAATCTATTCTCCAGCTTATGAATTGTCATCCCTATAAACTTTGAAAAAACGCTGTAGGTTAGGTATGCATGTTTATTTTATCACTACTAAAATACATATTTCCTCAGGAGATAAATTAAAACTTACCGGATCTAAATCGGAATCCCATATATCCTTGAGGTCACCGTCGTAAAACGGCTCCATACTGATGATATCCAGGGTGAAGGCCGTTTTGTTAAAAAAGTGGTAGCTTGTTGCCGAATCAAATTTACGCGCGTTTATTTATATTTTTTTTCTTTTACAATAAATGAATCACTACAACGATAGAAAAAAAAATAATCAAACACTTATCACAATTTTTTCTTTTCTCACTTGAACGGTAGGAAACAATTTCTTTTTTTAATCATACAAAAGTAAGAAATAAAACAAACAAAATTAAAGAAAAAAAAATCACAAAATTAAATCTTTTTCTTTTACTGTTTTTCTCTTTTTTTTGTATATTCGTATAGAAACACTTTTCTAATCTTGAATTATTTGTAATCTCTTTATTTTCGTAGAAGAAATAATAATTATGTCACATTAAAAATTATAATAATTAAGTCACTGTTTTTGTTCGTTTATATTTGTGTGTGTTTATTTTTAGGGGTCAAAGCATAAGTTTAATACATAAAATTTAAGAAATGCAACAGGTTAGGAATAGGATGCGGTAAGTTAGACACAGTATCTCTCCATCATTAGATAATTGTAGTTGTTTTTGTTGTTGTTAGAAGTTGCTTGGTGCATTTAAAGACACACCGAAGTAGAAAGTTTCAAATAGCTGTTCTTATTAGAGACACTTGTTGCACAAGCACTTGTTACTTAGCTAGGTACTTTATTTTTTGTTTATTTGTTGATTGGTTGGTTGCTTCTCTGGAATTTACTTTACAAAGGCACGTTTAAGATACACTGTTATAGATGCTTATTTTAAATAAATGCACTTCATCAGTTTTAAACAAAACAAAATTCAACGGAAAACTGATTTTTTTAAATAAGAAAAAATGTCCGGAGAAATTTTTGGAGCAGCGAATCACTGTTATAGACTATAGACCCGGACAAGAATACAAAATAGCTGTAAACAGACAATAAAAGACCAACCAACGAAGTAGCAGATACAATAACTACGAGGTAAAAGTATCTCAAAGTCAGAGTTAGAGATTGTGGATAGACTGACTGCCTTGACTGACTGGTCTCTCGACGTTGTTTTTGACGACAAAAACGTTGTTAGCGGTACGTACGCTCTCAGTGAAATGGACGCAGCTAAAGTTGTCGATAATTTTCTGCACTCTACTTCTACACAATACACACAGATACATGCGACGGCATTCCATTCGCTTTTTCTTCGATTGTATTGGTGCATCTGTGTGGGGATCACTTTACTTGTGCCCCAGTGTTAGTGTGTGTGTGTATTTGGGGGGACATTTGAATTCCTCTTTCCATTGGTTTTGGTTTTGGTGCTTTGCTGTTTGCTTGTTTCCCGTCTTTGCTATTTCGAAAGGTGGTTTTTGGTTCGTGTAGCATAGCATTAGCTCTTGTCGTATTTCGTATTGTAGAAGTGAATGGGAATTTTATTTTCTTCTTTTGGTTGTGTGTATTGAGGAGCGAATCCGGTTCAGCAGTGTGTATCTGTGTGTATTATTTGTTGGTTACGGTTTGGTTGGTAATAATATCTACAATTCTACTCTCTTTCTCTTTGAACTTTACGAGTTTTACAAGAAGAACGTGTGTGAAATGTTTCTTCTTTTGTTTTTTTTTTTGCTAACCATTGTTGTTGTTGTTTTCCATTTTAAACCATAGAAGAAGTAAGGAGGTTTACAGCAGGTGTAAGAGAGGAGGTAATTCAAGTAACAAGTGGTTGAGACAGTATGGAGAAAAAGTATCTGTGTGACGAACGAGTCGAGTCAAGTCGAGTATCGTGTTGAGGACGAGGACGAGGAGATAGAGATAGATAGGTGAACGACTCAACAAGTTGCACGCATTGACAAACACACTCTTCTTTTATACACGCAAGTGAATGGTGTAAACGAAAAAAATAAGAACATTAAACTAAAAGTACAAACATATACAAAATAAAAAAAAAATTATAAATTAGGGAAAATAGAGAGAGAATGAAATCGCGCGCACATGACTAGAATATGGAATGGGGTTTATTGGGGGGTGGTTTTCATGGAATCATGAAGGGTGTGTTGCTTTTTGCGTGTGTTTATTATGTGCGTTCCGTTAAAAAAGATTGGATGGAGCCGGTTTGTTATAATTTGTAGATATTCCACATTACATCACATCATATATTGACATCAGAGAAAATTTCCCTTCGGAGAGTCGTTGGTTATGCATGTTATATTTTTTTTTTTATTCCAACTTTATCTATGTTCTTTGGTTTTGAGGTGTGATTAATATGTATGTTATGTACCTATCTACCTAAATACTACAACTTGTTGGTTCATTGAAGGTAGATATTTAAAATGAAGTAGGTACATACATACCTACCTATTTTCTAAACTAATCGCAATTTTTTTTTTTTCAAATAATCGCTTACGATATATCGGTAGCTAAAAGTGCCAAAAAAAAATAACAGTTTTTCTTTGAGGCTATAATAGGTTCCAAAAGAACCGTTGCGGAATCTAAAGATAAATCAGAAGACTAGGGAATTTAGACTTTAACTTTAGAAAAATCCGTAAAAAGCTGAATTTTGGTGAAATTTTCAGTCGTATTTTTTTAATTTTGACCGAAATTAACTCATTCAACTCAATGAAATTTAAGCAGCTAGGTATTTGATAAGGAATTATCATCAAGAATCACGATCTTTAAAAAACATTGGGATTCCGTTTCATGATTAAAAACTTTAGTTTTAACACTGGCGGATAGATGGCCATTTAGTTTTGCAAATGGTTTGGTAGTGCAAAGATTGATCGTTGAAATAAAATAATAAAAACAGATAATGTTACAAAAAAAAGATCCACAGTTAAAAAAAAACAAAAACATTTTTTGTAGGTATTTTTGATTTATCTTCACACTTTCTCCTTAACTTTTTATCAAATTTCATTAAAAAAAAACTCCCATACTATCCTTTGTCTGACATTTTATTATAAATGTATAATAATTTATGTTCTTCACTTAACATTTTTCTAAAAACTCTTGCATAATTAATATTTTTTTTTTCGCAAATATTTTTCACTTGATTCATGATTTAATACTAGTCCAACCAAAGGAATGCCATATACTTTCATCGTTTAAAATACCTTTATTCACATAAATATATAATTATATACATAATACATTTTTAATTTGATTTTTAAAAATTAACATAAAGATTTTCAATTATAAGTTTGCAATCTCCATCTTTGAAATAACACGCTAATCTTTCGTTGCTTAAAGGTGTAAAACTCATTTTTCTTTCGCTTTTGTTTTTATCATATTTTAACTAAGTGAAACCCTTAATTACCTACCAACCATTATATCTTATTTCCAAATAAAAGAAAAACAAACTCTAAATTAGAATAAACAATCAATAAATCACTTCCTAAATAGTTAATATTTTCAACGATACCTATATACTCCATATTATAAATAAATCTCACAAAAAAATGTATTATATGTAAATTAAACATTCATAACGGCATTATGGCTTCTTTTAGATAATATTTTTACTCAATTAGTGGCAATTTAAATTCAATATAATAATAATTCATTCATAGTTGTATAGTTCCACCATTTTTGTTTGTAATATAGGCAAATGTAAGACTATGGACGTTTTTTTTTACGAAAATTCAAAACCAAAAAAGAATACAAAAGTATCTCAATCTTTTTAGCCACATTTGGGTAATACATTAGCTACCAAAGTTGAAATTCCAAAATTTTAAGTTCATTGACTTTCTTTTGGTTTGTGAAAATCACTATACCTATAAGCCTTAGATACTTAGTTTTCATTTTAAAGAGATTTTTTTTTGTATCTACGTATGTATCTAATTATTATGCGAGGGAGGTTAGTGTTTAAAAACTTTTTCAGCACACTGTTTGAAAAATTTCAAACAACTACAAGCTAAAAGTACAACAATAAAAACAAAAAAAAAACCATCGCTCTCAAATCTCTTCATAACCAATATTTTTAAATTCTAAGAGAGAATCGCATTAGAATAATAGGAAAACGATTGAAAGAGCATTTTTATGAGAAGACGATGGGAAATTCTTTTTCTTGAGATTCTAAATTGTTATATAGGCGATATATGTACTATGGGCAAGTTACTACTTTTAAAAAAAAATGAAAACCGATATTTTAATTTAATTTAACTTTTGCATTTATTGTACTTTTTATATTTTTTTTTTTCACTACACTACTTTTTCACTAAATTGACGTTGGTTTTTATAATAATGTAAGAATTTGAAGCGGGAGGTTCTAGGTCGATGTCGATTGGTGTTGTAACAAATTTGTTTGGTATTTTGAGCTTCTGTAAACACATCTTTTTTTTATAAATATGCAACCGAGCAAAGAAATTTGAATGCTATATTTTAACAATCAACTTTATGTGCTGCACTCCTTTTGCACTGCAACTAGATACTAAAAAAGCCTGTAATTTGCTGTTCCGAAAAACGTTTTCGTAGTATTTTTATATTTCCAATTTCATAAAGGATTAGACGAGGAACACGCATATATGTAAATATAAATAGTTTTTCTTTCGATTACTTGTCAAAGTAATTCATTACTTGAAGAGGCCAATTTGTTATTAAATGGCGATTTTCAACAGTGTGTGTAAATTTAGAATGTTAATTTTTTTCATATTCAATTTCGAATCAAAAAGCAGTGGAAAAGTCCGAAAATCCCATCAAAAACTACATAATATAGAAACTGCAGTATTTTTTTTTTATTTAACCATAAATAAATATAGACTTCCGTAAAAACAACGCTTTTAAACAACGAGCTCAAGGTAGTAGCTTATATCTTCTATTCGAGTAAGTTCTTTCGACTTAGTCGTGCACTTTATTTTGTTTGAATTTTATTATTTTTACCGGCTCTTGGACAAGAATTGATGATGATTACGATGAGGATGACCAAAGATTCCGCGCACCATACCGCCTCCAACCAAGGTTGCTTGTTAGGCCGCCGATAGAAAAAAAAGACACTTTAAGATAAGTACCTACTTCTTAAAGAGAAAAACTAAATTTTAAAATCTCATTCCAACAGATACATTGATATGAGCGAGTATATGGTAGAATTGGATACAAATGATAGAAACCGTAAATCGGCAAAATTATGTCGACAAACTGAAATATGTATGCAATGCAGGCAGCAGCGACGCGACGAGGCAGGTTCAATGAAAAGAAAAAAAAATAAATGCTTGCGCTCGTGTATTAAACGAGCTTTTCAGTAGAATGAGCAAAAAGCATTTTGTGGTTGTTGGGAAATTTAACGGTTTTGAATGTTTTTAACCAATGACTGGCGCGCCACAGAGGGGCGTGTTGAATCGATTTGTAATGGTTCTTTGCAATTCTTGAAAACCTTGAGCAATGGAATGTTTACTGGCATCAGGCTATGGTATGGAAAATTTTTCTTTCTATACCTAGTTAAGTGTGAATCAAAGAACTGGCATGAGCAAAGATTATGTAAACATTGTTGTCAATGAGACAGAGCTTAAATAGGAGTTCAGTGTGAGACCTAGTCGGATTTCCTATGTGGGTTGTCGAATTTTCAAAGTCTTCGAAAACATTATTGGAAGCAATTCGGAACAGTAAATAAGTGAGAGAATTTCCAAAAGAGCTACTATAGCTACGGTGACCATATTTTCAAATTGAAAATAATGAACAAATGAAAAAAGAAACTAAATTTAATTCAATTTTAATTTTTTCCATTTAAATAAAAAATATCTACAGACTTAAGTTAAAAAAAGAAGGTGCAGAAATTCAGTCTTTGTTTGCATAAAACTTCAAATTTAAAACAAAATAACTCTAAAACAAAGAAGTCTTATACAAACAAACAAAAAAACATAAAAACTTATGGTCTTGTTTATAAACGTTGTCTAACTTTAGACAACTGTCCAACTTTGGAAAATGTGTTCAAAAACCTTGTTTATTGTTATCTTATAGCTGGAAAACTTAGACACAAGAGTAGATTGTCTTAACCGTTAATAATGTGGTATTTATTTGTATTAAATAAAGTATATTTCCACCAATTTGAAAATAGGTTGACAGTGTCTAAGTAGATAAAAATCTAATAAATACGACTGTTAAAATTTAAATTAACGCAGTTAATTTTTAGGGATTTTGATATTTTTCATTCACTAAGTTCAACAAAACAAAATAAAATTGTACTAGATGCCTTCTTCATTCGTTCAATCGTTAAGGGCACGCTAGCATTACTATTTTTTTGTCATTGGATTTTGATTAAATATTTATATTATTGATTTTAAGAATTTGTACGAAATACAGAATAAATAATGAAGAACTTCTGATATACAGAACATTTATGTGTTTTTGTATAACAAACAATTCATAATGAACATCATCTTCAAATACAGAACTGTTCATTATTATAATGAACGGATGGTCACCGTAACTATAGTGCCTTGGCTACAGATTCTAGCCAAACAAATTCCAGAACCACCGGAAACTGTGGAAAGGTACTTTGAGTCAGACTTTAAAGTTTTTGTAAAAAATCTTTTATTGCTTAAACAAAAAATAAAAAGACGTGGTTTTATATTTCGATCTTAATCTATGATCTATGATTTTTAACCTGAAAGCCTTCTATAAGGTTGGGGAGATTTTTGGCCACTAAAAAAATTCTTTGCAAATTCCGTCGAAATGCAAATTGGACTGAATTTAACCACAAAACCCAATTAATAAAACAAATGATAGCCACACTGTTTAAGCAAATAATTTTGTATTTATGTATTAAATTAAAATTGTTTATATAAAATAATTATAACTTATACCTAAATAAAATGTGTTAGTATTTATTTGTTCTAAATATAACGAAAATCAAAATAGGAAGTAGATTCTTTTACGTCTTAAAATTATGTCAACCTAACTTGCATTTTTCTTTCAAACTAACCAACGACTTCCTAAAACTAATTCGCAAGTCATCATTGATTCATGGGCTCTCAGAGCAGTCATTCTTTTGGAAAATATTCAAAGAAACCTATTATTTTTCAAAATCCACAATTCAGGTTCAATAAAATACTTTACTCCTCGTGTATAAACTACTTTTTGATGGTCGCATTCTTGTTATTCACTTGATTTTTGAAAAAAAAAAGAAAATAAATTCAAATCTAGAAATCACACAAAATATTTATGTATGTACTTGTGTATATGTATTTATACATATTTGCGTACTAAACTGAATTTAATTGCTCATCGATTGCTTTTTTGTTTTTAACTGGTTTATTTTTTTATAAATATATATATTATTAATTGTTTTTGCATTTCAATGCTAAAAACTTGCATATAGGTAATAATTTTTATGTCATAACCAGTTTGGCAACACAGTTTAATATATCTCGTCTCGTGATATTAAAACTTTATATTTTATGCATGATGGTTGCATTTGTTATGCAAGACTGATAATATGTGATCAAAAAATCCTTAATCAATAAATGTCATGTCATGATGATAAAAATATGTAATATTATAGTTTTGATATAAACCGCGCAGTCAACATAACGAGGTTGTGAACTTGTCGATGAAAAACGATCTCGAATGTGACAGTGCACCGCCGCCGCCGCGCATGCCGGCCGGTGCGGTGGTGGTGGAAGGTGTGTATATTGAGATGAATTGAATTAATATTTCATACAATTTTTAAGTTAGGTCCTAACTATCCGGTTGCCAGGCAACAGAATTATTTCATGCTATCATCCGATCGTTTTCTTTGTATGGTCACCAACAATACTGATTTTTGGATCGTAGGATGAGGATGTCTTAAATGGTGTATGAGCTTACATTAAAACATTAAACAAATGTTCTTAGTACTTTTTAACTTTTCTAACTCACACACTTGCCTTTCACTTTCCTTTTTTGAAAAATCAAAATTTTTACCTTAAACGGAAAAATTGTCAAGATCAAAATTATTGTGGAAAACATTTTTCAAATTTTGGAATAGTTGAGAAATTATTGCTTACTTTTTCACCATTTTCAATTCCTTTTTTTCGTTTAGAAATTTATGAATAAAAGAATTTTTCAAATATTTCTTTAAGCTTTATTTATTATGCATAACATACTGTGCCAACTTTAACTATAAAAATGCTATTAATTAAGCGTTTGCGGTCAGAAAAGCAAGCGTGGCATAACTATTGTGACATATGTGACGTAATCTTACAGAGCATAGGAGGAGTTAAACCGTGTATTTTTATATTGTGCACATTGTTTTTTTTACTTACAATAACTGTTTCTATGCGTGGGAAGGAAATGAGAAAAAAGAAGAAATGTTTCCATTCATACTAACATACTGTTGCCTGGAAATCACTGTCAAATGAAATACATCCTTGACCTTTTGTTCTATACTTTATCTATACTTATCACTTTGAGTTGCAAACATCCTAAAAACGGTTTATATAACTCGCAAATATTGAGTTATCTATAAATATACCTACTTAAACCACTTCAATGACAAACAAAAGGAATGTTCCAGTTCTGTCATGCAATGTCAAACAGTTCAGTGCATTAGCACATAAATTACTCACCTAAAGTATTGTCCTTCATTTTGTTTATATTTCCCAGACTTTAACACAATTCAGGTTCGAAAACTGGTTCAACTACCTAATTACCCTTTTAATTTATTCCATATCTTTTACTCTTAAAGCTTAACAATAAATTAAGTAAAGTAATTTAAAAATCATCCATCACACAAAAAATAAAAGTTTCTCCGCGTGAGCGTTTATTTAAAAATATGGGGCACACGGTTTAGCAGCCGACTAGTGACATCTTTGATTGATTCACTCTTTCAGTTTTCATTTTTTTTTTTTTTTTTTTTTGATACTTAAAGAGCATACAAAATTAAATACAAAGTGGTAACATTTTAGCCAGGTTTAAAATCTAAATACTTTATACCTACATTATATGGCAAAAGTGTCTTCACCCCCTTAAAATCCAGTTATTATCATGAGTGTCAGCTTAGACCTTTCTAAAAGGCAGTTGAATCGTTAAAATACTTATATACAACAAAAAATAAACTTGATTTTTTTAGTGTTTCTTAATTTCGCTAATACTTTTTCTTCTTTCACTGATATAAGCTTAGCTCGGTTGCAAGCAACCTCTATTTCACCTGTTCACATTTTTCAAGAGGTATAGCTATCATTTTTTTGTTTGTTGGTTGTTGATATTTATATTTATTTCAACAACAATGGGCAATTCTTTTAAAGAAATGCCAATAATCTTTTTCCGGAGGCAGATATAGTATGTAATTATGCGAATATAAACTTTGTGAGGCTGATGCTTATGGCAAGATCTTTTGGTTTTAATTTAAAGTCAGCGAAAACTATTTTTGTTTTGCTTCTTTTGAATATTAAATTATATCTACACTTTTGTCAGGCTCTTATGATGTTTGTAACATGCGTCAGAATATGGTCAGGTAAAAAAAAAATTGTTTTCGATGAATAACAAATTATTTACTTTTGTTTAGAAATATGTGTCAACTTGTTGTTAGCCTCAGATGGATTTTAAATGATATTATGTATGTTTAATGACTTCTTTTATTTTTAATATAAAAACAAGTTTTTTTTTTAAATACGATATTCTCTCTGTAATAACTTTATATGAGAAGAAAGAGCGAAATCCTCAAATATAAATAGGAAATCTATTGAGAATATGGTGTTTTTTATTTGCCTTTAATTCGAAACGGTTTTAGAAGGGTCGCAATATAAATGTTTATTTGCGCAGTTAAATTTATATATATGGGTATATATGTACATATATATAACCTCGGACCTCAACGGGTATAATATATTTAGAGGAACCTTTAGTTTATTGATAGTAGATGTTGAAATTAAGTTAGCGTCAACATTTCGCATTGCATTATAAAATATTGTAGTCTGAAATTGAATGATGCAAAAAAACCAACTTATTATTTTTGAAGAAAAATTATAAGTTGTTATTTATGTAGCTCCTTTCAAAACTGATAAAACTATTTAGAATTTTATATTTGGCAAATAAATACAAGAATTTATCTACCCTTTCAAAATCGATTTAGAAATTTTTGAGAAAGAATTTAAAATAAAAATTTTTAGATCAATCCAATGTCAACCAAATAATACACAATTCCACCATTCAAGGTTATGGTTATTAGCATACCTACAAAAAAAAAAAAAAAAACAAGAAACAACATTTTCAACCTACAAATAATGTTTAAATCTTATGAAGTTTTAAAATTTCTTATTGCTGGTTTTTAATATATGAGATATGAAATATGAGCTTTCCAAAATTAGAGCCAATTGTTCAAATAAAAACCCTCGTGTTCTAGCTATATATTATAACAATGTTAATTAAACAAGTATAAAGACCAACGCCATCTTTGTAAACGTTTTGAATGCTTGTTATTTCTTTTTTTTTTTTTTACTTTCGATATATGTAGATAGGTATAAGTATGCTACTTATTAGGGCAAGTTTTGGATTCGTAAAAAAAATGAACTCGATATTTCACTCAAACATGATATTCCGTAATTTCGTCTGTCTGTATATTATGTCTGTCAGTACCTCAAGCTACAGCCTAAATCACTGAAGCAACTTAAATTTGGAACTTAAGATTTAAAAGAGAGCTGCTAATTTAATTTTGTAACTCCAAAAAACAACGGTAAAATGTTTTACAAAAACTTGTGTGTACTATTTTGTCCACATATCCTGTAATGGTTTTTTTATTTTCGTCTTTCTCGATAACGGCTTAACTGATTTTGATCAACATTTTTAAACAGGAGGTCCTTTTAAGTCGAAATACTATACAATGTTTAATGTTTATTGGGACTTGGTTTACTTAAATTAAAAAGCGCTTCGTTTTCATTTTCTCTAATTTATATTTTTTTAAGATTAGATCAAATTAAATAGTTGTAGCTTATAGTTATAATAATTGTTAAGTACTACTGAACCTAATGTATTGAACATTTCGCATTTCATTTTAAAATATTTTATATGTACAATGTACATGTACATGCCAATATGTTACCAATTGTGGAAGTGTTCATTTTAGAGTTCATTTTATTGGAATAATATTTAACAAAGAAATGCAGTTTTTGGAACGAATTATCAATTATTATTATGTTTAAAGTAAATTATAATTTGTCAGCAGGTAATTCAGTTTCGTTTGACACCTCATTTGTCAAAATTGCTGCATAATACAGTCCAAAAAGGGATCCAGACTAGAAAAATTATATGTATGATATGATGATATTAATGCATATTTTTAATATAAAATCTTTAAAATTTTCAACCACTCCAATTACAAGAGCAAATTTATTTGATCCAGTCGTGCATTTTATTTATTCTTTATATATTCTTGGTTTAATTATTATTATTAATCCCGGGAAAAAAAAAATTCCATGATAAAAAGCTTCGCATACAATCTACCAGAGAAATTTAGATTAAAACGATCTCGACATTTACTTGAAAATCACCTGTTTATACAAGATCAAACTTCGATATATTGCAATGTTTGAACTTTATAAAGAAAACAGTAGGAGAAAAATAATAACAATATCTAAAAAAACCTTTGCGGTTGTTTTCACTACAAGTCATTCGATTGATATATTAATATTTCAAGACCTCGTTAATTTTTGTTTTTGTTTTTAGTCGGTTATTCCAGGCCTTGGATTCAATTTCCGGGTTAGAGGTTTTATTTTAAAATTAAAGGATCTGATATGGTTGAATGTTTTCGTGTCATAAAATACATATATAATGTCAAGGAAAATTGTTTTAAAAAATATCAATCTCAAAAATCCTTCTTATTTTCCTTCCCAATTCTTTCTGCATATTAAAAAAAATTATAGCTACCTAGAATGTAGATTTTAAAGGCATTTGCAATTATTTTATGCGAGTATAAACCAAAGTAAAGATATACATCATTAATGAAAAAAGAAAATTATAATGAGTCCACTTTTATATCAAGTTTCATTCCATCCGTAAACAAGTAATTCCGGTTTCGATTGATAAACTGTCGAAATTTTTGCCATGAAATTGGCAAAGTAATGAATGAAGGCAAGTCTTATGGTTTATAGTTACACAAGCAATCAGGTTTCTTGTGGTTAGATTATAATAAATTGCCCAAAGTTGCTTCCACAATACTAAAACTATACGTATTGGATTAAATGAATGAATGCAACTTATCGCTATATTATATTTAAAAAATAGACGATTTACGCGATAAATGATTTTGAGACACTAATTGTGTGTCTTTTGAATATAAATATTCAAGATTCAGTTGAAGTTTAATTTTATAGACCTGTAGTGCGTTCTTTTTCTCAATTTTGTGCACCAAAAGATATTTGAAATACATTACTATTTTACTACTATTTTCCTATACTGTTATTATTTTTCTAGTTTAAAATATTGTAGAACTGTCAAACAAAATTCATACATTAATTTGTGATTCGTAAAATTTTTATAAATAATTTTAAAATTATGTAAATATGTTTGGACACTTTTTTTTCAACAAATTTCCGGGAGTAAATTTTTTTTTTTAGTCAATGATGAGTCCAAATGACATCGCTGTAGAAAAAAACGCAAATTTTTGTGGAATAAAGACCGTTAAAAGCTGTTTTAAAAATTAAATTCTAAAATGGTAAAATTTCTTAAATAGGTAAATTCGAAGAATTGGCAATTTGAAAATAATTACAAATTTTGATATTTTTTTTTTTTTCGAAAGCAGAACTTAAAGATGTTACAATATTGTACATAAATATATTTTTTATCTTTAATCAATGAAATACTTAATTAGGGATGTTTATTTGTGTGTTTATTTACATGTGTCATAATTATAACGATTTAAAAAAAAACTCTAAATTTTCGCCATAAATTCCTTCGGAAATAAATTTTTTTGGCCGTGAATAAAACATAATTCAACTTGATCCCCATTAGCTGCGGATAATAAATCCACAAAGTGAAGAATAAACAAACACAAGGAAAAATATTGCGCTGACAAAATTTTAAAATTATGAGAAAATATAACAGAGAATATTTTGTGGTAAATTCCAAGTATATCTTCACAGAGCGAGCCATTAAAATGGAATTTAACCTTTATTTTTACATTTTTATGACATGCATTCTAACAATAATTATTGTATTCCTTAGATCCCTTATGAAACATATCAATCCACAGGACACCTGTCATTATAGACGGCAGTGGCGGCGACCACAATCAAGCACTAATTTACCTTTCTAACAGAATCAGCAGGCATACTTCCAACTCCAACTACCACAGTAGATATATAAATCTTTAAATCACGTTGTTGTCTATTACAAATTTGTGTTATTTCAGCTTGACTCGTGCTTAACTCAAAAAACATAAATAGAAAGCAACTTTGAAATCGGGACAAGGAAAAGATGGCACCTAATTCAATATCAATTCCACCTTCCAGACAAAACAACTCTCATTTGATGCTGACTTTCGGACCGACTTCCACCACCAATTTATCCCTCGTTATTAGATAATTGAGCAGAATCACTTAATGAGCTCGTACAACAAGCCTAATCCGCGCCGCCGTTCATCAGCTTTGTATTGCTATTTGCTACCTAAATAATAATATTCAGGATTGCAGGTAAAGATCGTGCTACCGTGACTTCGTTCCAAAACAATTTTTTGGAATTGTTGTTTTTTTTGGTTGTTTGTTTATTTATTTTAATTTAAAACTAGACGAAGACTGTGTTGTTGTAGATTGTAGAAGGAAGTTGTCCAAATATCATTTGGACTTTGGAATAGGAATAAAGCGTATCTCCTTGTCCCTGATGATGAAAGTTCAAATTGAAAGATAATATAATCAATGGCGCAACGGTTCGATCATCAACGGACCGGACAGGTCAACTTGATGTAACTTTTAGATTGACGTTACGGGTAAAAGTTGTTTTTTTCTGGCCCTGATGGATGAGGCTAAGATCTTAATTTAAAAACAATTTTGATACAAAATCAAGAGTGAAAGGTCGTCAGCATTACACACAAGAGGGGAAAATAATATAAATTGCCCAAGTCATCGAATTTTTCGATAAAAGGATTAATTTTGTTTTATTATCCTGTTTTGTTGCATGCTATCGACGACGCTGTGATTCAAGGCCGTAGCTACGATAATATATTTAAGGGTTATACAATATGGGTACCTGGGTTTCTCCACAAAGCAACAACGTGTGAATCTACAATGAATGATGAACAAATGTTTGTACCAACATTTCTTTTCGCAAATGTCGTAAGTCTATTGGACTTTTTGGCATACTTGGCTGCGCTATTTAGTGTCAACTATGTAAATAACACTATTTAAATTATTATTTATTTTTAGATGTGATTATTTTTACAATCCAAGCAGGACACGTTGTGAAAGTAGACAGCATATTACAATTTGTTTGTTTACTTATCTGATTGATGTAAACCGGTCTAACGCGAATCATTTTGAGTTGTTTCTCCCTTGGTCTGATAAATTATAAAATTTCCTATATTTACCTACTTAATACAAATACGAAATAAATATTTTGGGGTATATCAAGCCCCGATGATTTCCCATTAAGTTACAACTTTGCTGTGACTGTCTTAACCAAACATCATCATGGATTCGCAAAAGGAGACAATTACACCCGGATTTTTGTCTGTTATATTTTTATTTTCTTCTTTCTTAAGCCTTTAAGTGGTGTTTCTGGTTTAAAGTACCAAAAAATAAGGTAAATTTTAATGCTTGTGCGTTGAAATTGTAATTTATTGAATTGATATGAGGGAACTCGCTGGATTCGTGCGTTGTCGTGAGGTGGGTCTACTTACGCTTATGTACATATACACGTCTCTGGTTGGATGATATTTCTCATTTTTCTGAGAATCCATTCGGTTTTATGTTGATTTGGGGTTCAAATTAATTATGTTTACGGTGGTTTTGACTTGCAATTGCTTTTGTGACTGCAAGACTTTTGCATAACCAACCATCAACATCTTTGGGTTTATTCCAGCGAAACTACTTTGATTGGTAATATTTATGCAGTTCAACTTGAACATTGACTAAAATTAATTGAGATGAAACTAAAAATTAATTTATATAGATGGTTTTGTAGTTCTTAATTTTTTTCGATGAAGTTTTAATCTTGAATAATAGAAGGTCAGAATTATTCCACTTTATTGTTTCACTTATATTGATGAGTAAGAATTTACAAGGCTGACCTTCAAAACGCCAAAAAGTCTCCGCTCTCCGGGTTATGTTAAAAATCGGCCAGCTTCATAGATTGACTTTGAATTTAAGTTTAAAGCTTTCATTTAAAACTATCATTGAGAGAACAAATTCGATTGAATTTTCCTTGATAAGTTTTAGCAATCATCATAGCAGTTCTTTCATTCATCACTTGACAAACAAAGATTTCTAACTATTTTCATTGATTTATGTTTCAATTATGGTTTTCAATTATAGCCATAACTAGTGCCCAACGAGACCTGACTACAATATAGTTTAAACAATAGAAATATAACCGTACTTTGGAAAGTAGTGTAAACCAAACCTATAGTTTAGTTTTGATTTGAATATTTTGCATAAGAAGAAATCAACCAAAGTGTGATTGAAGAAAAATATGTAACGAAAAAAAAAATAAAAAGTTGCACATCGTTGTGAAGTCACCGAACGTGCCAATATTATTCTCAATGCCAAACCTTTTTAACGTTGACCAATATACTTCATTTATGGACATATGTACATATGTATGTATATATATGTTAACTAAATTGCGACTCATCAGATTATATTTCAGCAAAGCAAATTTTAATACTAAAATCAAATGTTTTGTATAAATTTGAATCCTAATTCAAAATGCGCATCATCGGATAATATGCGTGAATTTATTTGATCGAAGATATAGAAAGACTTACTGCCAAACATATATTACACCGATACCTACATATATACATACTTAATACGACTTAATTAAGTAGTTCATTTCTAAAAGCTTATCAAAGGGTTCTTAAGTTCCATTCCGAAAGTTAAAAGTTAACTTAAAAAAATAAATGTACCTACTTATACAAAACTTCAAGAAAAAGTAATATGTATGTATGTATTTCTGTCGAAGAAACAAAAATTACTGATTTCGATGAAGAAAATAAAAACTGAAATACCAATCAACCAAATTTGTTTAAACAAGTAAAACCAGTCACTGCCGGCCGGGCTTGAATAATTTTTTTTTATATAGACCGTTGATGGTTTCTCATCTTTGCCGAATTGGAAGCTTTTTTTCCAAAAAAAGAAAAAAAATTACATACAAACATATAATGTACATACATAGTGAAATACTCACGAAAGAAAGATATATCGCTCAGCTTCAATCGAATGTCCAAATTAAATCTCAGCGAGTTACATTCAAAGTCGGTAAACAGAGTCAAAAACATCAGAATGTGACGTTCATTGATGGTGAATATGGAGAGTGGTGACAGTGACTGCCAACAGGTTTTCACGATAACAGGTCAATCTATAAAAAGCAATTTTATTGTAATTTCTCAGCTTGATGCACTGGACAGACGAGACAGTAATAGGTATACATAGAAGAGCTTTTATTAAAATTATACCCAAGGTGGACTTGTATAGGACTGAAAGAATGCATTATAAACAAAGTGAGAGGGTGGTGACATCAAAGTATCGAATTTATTTAATAAAGTGTTAAAAAGGGGCATCGCCTGATACATGGTGTTGGTGTTTTATTAGAAATTAATTTAACAAAAAGAAATTAAATGTGACTTTAAGGTGGAATACATTTAAACTTGTTGCTCGATGACCTTTAAGTGGTGAGAAAATTTTTTTAGGAAACCTTGAAATAAGTTTATGTTTATTAAATTTTTGTCCAAAAGTTTCAGAAGATTTTTGCAATCAAGTGATGTTCCTTAACATTATTTTAATTGGAAAATAAACAACATAAGCATATCTGAAAAGAGGATGTAAAAAGTTGATTTGAGTAAAATATTGCTGGATTGACTGGGTTGGAATTGATACTGAGGTTTTATATAGGCCCTGACATTCATGATCTTTTACTTCACGATGACTAGCAGAACTTAGCTTCATATGACATTCAGAGTTTTCCAATTTTTTTTTTTAAATACAATTGAACACTATATAGTTATATTATTGCATTTTCGATTGGCAATATGAAAGAACTCTTCCATTCCGGATGTATATAAAAACAGAACAGCAATAGGCAACTGCAACTTGATTAATTCTGAATTAATGCTGTGTTATTTTTCGATAAATAAATTCAAAAATGTATAACAAATGATTTCATAAGAACTTGATTTCATTTCAGAATATTTCTATTTTATTTATTTCAAAAAAGTTATTTTATTACTTGAATTTAACAAAATTCTTAAAAGACAAACTTAGTTCTTCTGGTTTCGATTCTTAAATTTTCTCTTATTTTCAGAAGACAACTGTGTCATTCTGGGGAATTCAGATGGCCTCTGAATGACCAATAGAAAATGCCATGAAAATAAAATAAAATGTTTTTTGAGATTTTTTTTAATTTAATATTTTAAAGTTGAAGCCAAATATCGAAGGGATGAATTTATTGAAAATAATAATTTGTACGCGCAGTTTAAAAAAAAAATATATTTGTTTGCAGATTTTGGTAAATTTTAGCTTCGAAACAAAATTTTCTCTAAAATTTGCCAAACATTTAAGTCCGCAGCAAGTAATTTACCTTTCAAAATCTAGTGCACGAAATTATTATTCTTTTATCTCTTATCATTTATCTCAGTCGAAGAAAAGAACCAATTTATTTTAATTAAATTGATTTAAAATGATGAAAACAAATTATTCGAAATGGTTGAAAAACATTTCTTTTCAGTGTAAAGCTGTGATGGTATTTTCTTGACAATAATGCCGTTATTTCAAAACTTATAAACAATTTTAAATGATGCTTGTAGACAAAAGTGGAAGCCTTAATTAACCACAAGGTACTAAAGTCTCAAATGGTTATTATAAATATACGCCTAGCGCGCAGTTCGAATGAACTCAAAATATTTCTATTTTTTTACATTAAGATCTACAGTTACAAACTAGGACCATTTATTGAAAAATACAAGAGTCTTCTACATTATCTCTCCGTTTTAAATTGTTTAAGTTTAAAAAACTTATGTTGCAAAAATTAATGATAAACTTATTCTACATCATGCAAAACGATTGCGATGTGATTTTAAATATAAACGGTCACCAAAACACTGCCACCTATATGTAAGATTTACTTTAAAACCATATTGTGGAATCACGAAACAACCCGAAAATGGAATTCCACAAAATTGACACCTAAGCGGAACAAGCTGATAAACGGGATCTGTCAAACGAAAAACGCCGTCCGATCCAATACACAGAGGAAAACAAGCTGCCGCATATTTTTGTCGAGTTGTCACATAAAATTTATGAAAGAATCTTCACCTAAAATGGCCACAAAAGCAAAGAAGGAAGAAAAACCCAAAGAAAAACAAATCATCGAAGAGGTAAGTAAATGCATTCATTAAAATTCTTAAAATACCCTGTGGATTTTGTTCATTGGTTCAATTGGGACACGTCAGCCCCGCTACATTCTGAAATTTCATACAATTGTCCTTTTTGTTAGGTTGTTAAAATCAACAAATGGGATGGTTCCGCTGTTAAACACGCTCTTGATGACTCCGTTAAGAATGCTCTCCTGGACCGGCCAAATTTCAAAGAACAGTTTGGTCTCATCAACACTCGTCTTCTTATTTGTGGTCTAGCTGTTGGTGTAGCCTTACTGGCCCATGGCTGGGACTACGCACATCCATTCCCCGAATCTAAACCTGTCCTTATGTTCAGTGTTTTGTCGTACTTCCTGCTCATGGGTGTGCTGACCTTACACACAACCTACCGCGAAAAGGGAACATTTGCAGTTGCAGTGCAAAAAGACGCCAATGGAGGAACCAAAACCTGGGAAGCCAGCTCGGACATGCGAAAGTACGATGATAAATATATGCTGGTTCTGTCTGTGAAGGATTCTAAGTCATTGAGGGAAGCAACTACAATCAAATCATGTGCCAACTTTATTGATACAAATGGAGTCATCGTTGACAGTCTAGTGGCCAACGAACTCAATCGGTTGTTCCATTCATTAAGTGCCGAAAAGAAGGAGAAGTAGCTTATGAGAGAAGTTCTAATAATATAAACTTAATAATTTCATTCCAATAAGGAAACAAAATAAAATAAAATAAAAAAAAATAATTTGGAGACTTCCTTTGAAAGTTTAGTTCCTTTTTTTACAAAAATATTGGTATTTCAAATAGTGCTAGAGAAAACACCAATCACAAAATTCAATTTCAAGCGTATGGCAATAATTACGAACCTATTTTAGAAAATCCATCTTTTTTATATTGTCAAAGGTGTATAGCTTACACAAGAGTGGGAACACTAAACAATTTGTTCATTTTTATCGCAAAATGGAAAAACAAAAATAAATTGTTTACCCAAATGCCTTGAAAAGAAAAATACTTTTATATTCATTTTTTATATCAATTTTTAAAGTGTCAAAATAATTATAGCCAAATTTTTTAAACTAAAATAGCATGGTCGGTCAAAGTTTATTGTCCATTTTGAGAACGTATTAAAAATCTTTTTTGGTGATTTTATCGCCTAGAGTTTTTGACAAATATATTGTACGATTCATACAATCGAGGTACCATTTTCAAAATAAAATAAAATGTGTGTATATACATCAGTACTGGAATGCAAAGAAGCGAATAAATCTGCTAGTTAATTAATTTAATTAATTCTTAAACAATTTTTGTTTTGGCGACTGTGGTTACATTACTTTGTGCCTGAACAAAAGATGGATGATCCTAGTCAAGATAAATGGGCTTACAATAAATTAACCTGAACTCGAATCAAGTCGAACGTTCGACTCTGCTAGTAGCGCGTCATAAGAGATTTTTGATGTTCTCCGAAATTTTATCTTTTTCGGCTATGAAGTGGTGGTCGTTATTGACCCAAATCTCTTCAGGCAAACCAGTTTTTACGTTTGGAAACAGAAAAAAGGCACTTATTGGCTAAATTTGGCGAATTTGTTTGAATACCTATTGCTCTTAAAATGATTAATAGGCCTGTTATAGATGACAACTCAAGTGGAGCGTTAGGAAAATGGAGATGGATTTATCAAAAAATAATACCGATGCAAATCGGTTTTGGACTTCTGAAATTACAACGAGAAGAAAAATTAGAGCTAAGAAGAGCATTTCACATTTCTATGTAGTCCAGCTAAAATGCGAGTATAACGGTGAAATTATTAAAGGGGAGGTTTGCTACTTGCTATTTGAAAGATACATTTATAAACATTTTTAAAACCTATCATCATCTACAATGAATAATTTGAAGGAGACAAACAAAAAAGTGGCAAATTTTAATCCTCATATCTGCAACAATATCAAACAGATTTTATTTCACCGGCGCATAAGGGTTGCATACACCCAATTTTTTATATAGGCATACGTATATTATATGTATTATGTATAATAAATAATTTTGGAAATAAAACTCCATCTTTAAGTCTCAATATCTACAAATCATCAACATAAATTTGCTTAATCTTTATTTTCCATCTTAAAATTACTAATATCGTATTTTATCCAATATATTATATTTATATGAATAACAAAATGCAATGCTACTCAGTAAACATTATAATTCAACTAAATTTATGATATCTCATGAATTTTATAAATACATACATACATTATATAATTTTAATTTCTTATACATTCATAGTTGCCAATTTAAGATCAATTTTAATTATATTGACTACAAAACTTAAATCACTTAAATATTTTTGTATACACAAACAATGTATAACAAATTTTGTATTTTATTTTTATTTTTTTTTATTTTATATTTTTTATTTTTTATTTTATATTTATATTTTTTAAATGTAGATATCACTTATAAAATAATAAAAACAAACCGAAATCATTTAGCAAATTAATACAAAATGAAAACATTTTTTCATCTATTAAATTATACGTTTAAATATTATCGTGCATGGACATTTTGATATTTAAATAAATAAACTTAATACAACTTAAACATTAAATTTTATTCTTAAATGTAAAATCAAATAATATTTATTCACAAAAGGATAGAAAGATGCTGGCGATATAATATATGACAAGAACTTCTAGAATCCTCGTCTATACACCAAAACATAAACATATATGTATAAACGTAGGTCCTCCCCCAAAAAACTACCTCAGGTGCGATCGATCACAAAATTTTTATTTTTAATATTTTTGGTTCAACTATTTGTATATTCAATAATAATTTTTTTTTGTAAATATATTTTTAAAAGTCATTAAACAGCTGCATGTCGCTTTGGTCTAAAGCCCTGGCTGGTTTCCAATCCGTTTCGGGGTATTCATCAAAATTGCTTGTGTCACCATCGAATGTGACTTCGGGCATTATGGGCGGCTGCAATTAAAAACGAACAAAAAAAATAATATAATATAAACATTTTTATAAGGAAATTATTTTTATTTTCGATTTTCAAAAATTAATTAATTTTTTTTTATTGAAACTGTAAGTTGTGAAAGATGAACAAAAAATGAAGGGTGATAAATAAGTTTCCTAGGGCGCGAACATTATGATTTATTGTTTGTTTTTAGTTAAAGTTTTTTTTGGCAGACAACGTGTCTGTCATTTAATTTGCAATTAATTGTTTTTCGTTACAATCTATAAATATTATTTGTTTATTCTGTGCAGATACAAACATTTTGAATAATAATTAATTTAGATAATCATTATATTATTTGTTTTTGTAAATATGTACAAAAACGAAACAAATGTTACTTGCCAAAGTGACAGTAGGGGTGAAAATGTCATTTTCATGTTTTCATTTATGCAGGTATCTACATATGTAATTCTTAAAATATAATCGTCGAGAAGTTTACAATTTCGAAATTGTGCGTTAAACATTAGCCATCATTCAAGTGACAGCTGAATGGCTCTAAGATAAAAATAATCAGCTTAACTAGCTATACCTACATACTCGTATATTGAAATTCATTTCTCGATAGATACGTCAAACTATATTTTTGTTAGTTTTAAATAGACATATACATATGCAAAAATGTTTGAAGGATTTTAACTAGATTGAAAATTGACAGCTCTGGTTTTGGCACTGTGTGGTGGCGTTTGGTTGAATTCAAACGTCACTTTGACGATAGCAACACTGGTAGCAGCAGAGTATTTATTTTTGCATTTTATTGAGCGTGACGATGTATTGTATTTTAATTGCCAAAAATTTGTCAAAGTGGATTAAATGCATCTAATTATTTTGTAAAAATATTTTAGCTGAAAGATTTAACCATCAGGGAGCGTAAACAAGGTTGCAAGTGCGAAAGCTGTGTAAAAGCTTATTTAAAAAATGCGGGAATGATTTCAGATACTTTGCGTGTTCAAAAATATTAAATCTGAGATTTTTCTCACTTAAAAGGTGAGCAAGCGAATCCAAGATTTTTTTCCTCAGAGTTTCGACAACAACACTGAGACGACATTTTACTAAGATCTCCGAGATCTCATTTTCCTGAACACGCCTACTAAATTTTTGTATAGAGGCGACATAAAATAAAATATAATATATGTAAATATCGTAATAGTTCAATGTATTTTTCAAAGGATTTTTTATTAAAATAATTTTGTACATTATTATCGAAATTCTGTAAATATCCCAAATCATAAAAATTATTTCCTATGTTAGATACTAAAAGAGGAACTGAGTAAACAAAAAGCGGACTTGACAAAAATGTCTTTCTTTCCTTTTCTTGTACAAAACTGCCAACTTCTAGCAATTTAAATTTTTTTAAATATTAACTTTAACAGAACTTTCGACTAAAATTGGTAGAAATAGGTGCGTTTAAAGAACCTAATTTGCACGGAAATGAAAATTATAGTGTGTTTCTGACCAAAAGCCTTGCCTTAGTGGTTCGTGGCGGGTTTGATAAGAGACTTTATAAATACATACAATTTTGGAATACAAAAATTTTAATAAAAAAGAAAGAATAAAATAAATAGTTTTGTATTCACAAGATTTCAAAACAAAAGAATTATGTAAGTTAAAATTTTCTAATATATGATTTTTTGGAAACGGAAAGTAAATTTTCAAGGATATTTCTACATCTTTCATAAATCATAAACCTATGTTTCACACAAAAATACGGCCAATAAATTGTGTTCAAAACCCCATCTTAATTAGTAATGATAGATATATTTCTAATACCCTAACTAAATAAGACTGTTTTGCTTTTGCTATAAACTTTTATTTATAACTTACTTATCGTTTCAAATATCTCACATAAGCTCTCATTAAATATCTCCTTGAACATTTTTTCCACCCCGTACCCCATATAAAGATGTTAGGTGTTCTCAAGCCAGCAAACAATTAACCCCCTAGCAGGCGGTTCACAGTAATGCCTTGAATTTGGCACCTTACCATTTAACGCCCAACAGGTGGTCAATTGCCACACTCCTTAATAACCCTAAACTTTTAGATACTCTTTAATAACCAACACCAACAAACTATCAATATTTTCGCTTATTTTATTTGTTGTTTTTTCAAAATGAATATGTTTGTGGTTCTGAGCCAATCTAATTCCTTCCCCTCCTGTACAAAATCCCTCCCCCTTCCAATCTGAGTTCACGGTATAAATTTAGAAAAATTATGCGATGATAATTTTTTATTACCTCTTCTACCACCCCAAAACACAACGAACTACATACATACGTAATCTGCTCGTAGAGATTTTTGCAGGCTTTTCTTTTGCAAATAAATATTTCTTCATTTTCATTAAAACTGTTTATAATATAAAATAAATTCAATGGACAGCCAAAGCCAAAATCAGCAACAAGCAAACAAAAAAAAAAAAGAAATAATAAGAACAAAATCTAATAAAATAAAAAGAAAATTTATTATAATCTTCCAACTTGGCTATTTTTCAATCAATTTTTGAACGCTCACCACCGCAAAAAAAAAAACGGTAAGAAAATTCATTTTCGAATTTTAACCTTGACGTTTTTTTTTGTTATTTTCGAACGAACGGACGGACAGTCAGACACACTGGCCATAGCGTAGGTTGAGAATGATGAGAGAATAGCTCCGACAGGTGCCGCCTTTCTACTACGTTTACAAAAAGCACGCTTATGATTCTGTTTTTAACGTGATTTAGAAACTGTTTTTGAAATATTGTGATTTTCATATGTATAATTTTTAATTTGTGGAAATAATTTTAATACATGTTTTGGTATTTTTTTTTTTCAAATATTTCTTGTGGCCGTTAAGAAAATATATTTCTTTTTATTTTGAAAAATTTATTGAGTTTTCTATTGTTTAGACCATTTTGATGGTTTGAAATTGACGGGAGAGTTTTTTATTTTTTAAATAGTGATTTTAAATTATGGCTTATTTGCTAGGAAAATTTATTATCCTGCTGACAGCAGAAACATTTTGTTTAAAATAATTATAAATTTAAAAATCTACAATGTTATGTGCTTGTTAAGTTTGTAGATGTTGTCTAGATGTCGGATTTTAATGAATAATATTCTTAAAAAAAAAAAAAAATATATAGTTGGATAAAAAGAACATCCTAGCAAAAAAATTAAATGCACGACTGGGTAACATTTCCTCGCTCTTATGTTCGATATATTGTTTATATATTTTAGGTGACCTACCTAAAACATTTCTTGCACTTGAAATCTAAGATAAAATAATAATGTTACCCAAACTACATTAATCGCAGTGACATGAAATCGAATTCAGAAATCTGAATTTTCAGATTTAAATTGTCATGTGTTGAACGTGCACAATCAAAGTTTGACATAAAGTTTATGTGCTTGCGGTTCCGTTTTCATTACAAAAAAAAAATTCTCATACATATATTATGCAGGTCGAATTTAAAATATTCTAAACTAAACTCACCGTTAATTTCTTGTTCAAGACGTCATTCCAAATGATATTCTTAAACCATCGATGTCGTTTCACATCATCCGCACCATTCTAGAAAAAAAATATACTTATATTATTATATTTATAATTAATTAACAACAAATAAAAAATCCTCTATGGATGAATGAATTTATAAAAAAACATAAATGTTTTTGTTCCTCAATTAAATAAATAGCCTTATCATCATTGTATGAAAATTTGGTTGAAAGATTTAAAGTTAAAAGTTAATCTTTGGCATATGTTATTTTTTGTCTCTCATCATCAACATTATTTCAATATTTTCCCAATTTTTTTTGTCACGATTCAGAGACATGACGCGTGAAACTGTATCAAATGAAAACATTTTTTATTTTTTGTTTTTTTTTTTTTTTATAATCGAAAAAGTTAATGTCTCGTGAAATTAAAAATAAAATTCGGAACAAAAAAAAAAAATAACAACACAAAAAAAATGTCCATCAAAATCATGACAAAGGGGTTTATTCTTTAAAAACAAAACAAATATTTTTTTTGTGAAAATTCAAATCGAATGCAGAGGAATTATAACAAAAAAATATTTCTTTGACTTATATACCTTCATATTACCCAGCCGTTTGGTTCTATCTTGAATAAGCAATTTCTTTACTAAGTCTTTGGCAATGGGATCCATATGTCGAGGCCATTCGATTTTACCACCAAGAATCTTCTCATAAATACCAAATGGATTATCATCGTAGAAAGGGGGATAGCCGACCAACATTTCATAAATTAGGACACCTAAAAGAAATAAAAATATTGTATTTAAATATTACAATACAAAGATTATATGTAAATAAATTTAATGAAATGATGCTTAATGTGGATGCACCACCACCATTATTTCTTTGAAGCTGCCTCCTGCTTAGGATTATTTTTACAGGCAGTTTAGGCAACAAATGTCCATAGATCTGGTTTTATTTAGAGCCCCGTAACCGTAATTTCATTATTTTTTACAAAAGTACTACATTTATTTATGTGCCAGCACATAATTTTATATATATATCAACAGATTTACAAGAAAATTGTCACTAAATGCTATACCTCGGGAACGTTTAAATAAAGATTATTAATAATCCATCTGCATTTTAGCCATGCATCCATGGAATTTAACGCTTGAAACATAAAGAAAAAATTATATTTTAACTTGTGAAGATTTTTTCGTGCCTTCAGCCAAAAGTCCTGAAATCACCCTCTTTCAGTGGCGTAAAACAATAAAAATAAGCATTTGTGAAATTTTCTGGGGTTTTCTAATCTATCAACATCGTAGCGATCGCGTTCAATGTAGTTTGACATTTTATATGCTTTGAAAGATACCAGACAAATTAAGTTATGATATTTTGTTTCAAATGTCGACTGTAAGTCCCGAAATCAGCCTTTCCTGGTAACAAAATTATTAAAAGTCATTTTGAACCTTTTGACTTTTTTTTCAGCTATCGAAATCATATTCATGTTTCGATGGATTTCAACAGTTTATGTTATATTTATCAGTATCTACAAATCCAGTGCAACTACACTCATATAATTTTTATATACTCGTACAATGGTGACATAATGCCAGTAATTTTTCTTCTAAAAATAGAATTTCATCTCTTGAATTACTATATGTATAATGCAACGTTGACATTGAAGCATTTAGAAAAGACAATATAATATAAATGTGCCATCATGACAAGAGCAACCTTCTCTATTACTTTTCACTTAACTCCTTTTGTCCCTTTCCATGTTGACCTAATTCTCATTGACTCAGAGCTACTTCTTATCCATTAGTGAATAAAAATCAATAGCTAACATAAGACATACTAACTACTATACTAACTATAAAGACTTTTCATAGACAAAAGGTATACAACACATCTATGTATGTATATTGTGATGTCTACCTTAAAGTGTTTGTGGTTTTTCATGCTCTATCTAATAGAAAATAAGCAATTTCCGATGCCACAACTATAAATATGTACTTTTGTTCTTGTTGAGCTCTCGAATCCGATACCAATCTTCATTAGAAATTTATCCCCAATCGCCATGTTTTTTTTTTTTTTTTTTTTTATTGACCTATCATTTTATATTTAAAAAGAAGATAAACGTCATCTACTGGAAAAGCCATTCTCTTAGAATTTCTCATTCAACGGTTCTTATATTGCTGGTGGCATCTTCTCAATTTATAGCTCAAAAGGTAGAGTTGTGTTTTGGGAATTTTTTTCTTTAAATTTTATAAGAATAAATTAAGTTCTGCTAGTAAAAAAAAGTCCGGGAACACCGTCTGTAAACATACCCATAGGGTAAAGAGCGCCATCTTTAATTCAGTATATATTTTTTGTACGCAAATACTTTCTTTTTGATTTCTACCAGCAGCGATTTGAAATGAATACAAAACCAAGCGCATACGTCTAGATTTAGTTATATAATCGAAATCAGTGCTGAGTATATTAAACAATGATTTTTGAATTGCTTAAAGAATATAGTCACTTCACCTTCACTTCAAGAGGATGTGAGTCGGTGAAGACGTAGGGCAAAAAATAGGAAATTTAAAAAAAATGTTAGAAAAAGGGTAGAAGTGTCAAATTCCGGTGGGCTATCATTTTATTCAACACGACAGCCATTCGAAAATCATAATATCACATATTAAGATAGTTAGGATGAAAACCCTGCCATTGTTTGAAAAAAAAAAACTGAAACAAAGTAAAAACATTTTTCACAGACTATAACATACAGCATAGATACTAATACATCAGATTAAGATGTAAATGACTCACTTCACTTAAGAGTTTGCTGTTTGTTTATTCCACAAAGATTCAATAGCATCTATTAAATGATTCTACAGGCCATTAAGAATAAGTTCGATCGTATTATCTTTTTTTTTTTTAACTTAAGTTAGATATTAAATAAAAAAAAGGATAATAGTACTTAATTTTGGGCATACAAGCACTAATACCTATTGCTTTCGTTTACAGATTCTTTTTGTTCTGTAGGTTTCATGGATTTTCACACTTCTTAAGCAGAAGATATATATATAACTCTCGCAAAGCTATTTAGATTTTCTTTTATTTATAAGTATTTTTGAAATTAGAATTTTAAAATAGGTTTTTTTGTTGTTTTTTTTTTTTTATATTTTATTACTTGCGATGGCTCATCACTGTAAAAATAAATTAAAGATTCATTTTACAATATTTACATCAAAATATCTTTATATATTTTTCGTCCTCTATAGGATGCTCTACTGGTAGATCTCGGATCCTTATTCAAAGACGATGAAAAAGGGTCTTTTCTTGCTTCTTTTTTTTTGTACCAATCAGAGAGAAAAAAAAAGAAAGTATATAATATTTATTAATAAGATATTCTTTGTGGATAATGAACCTGAATCTGTCATGATTAACTGTCACAATTTATCACCATCATCGAGAAACATTATTTAAGAGACTTTTTTTTTGCTATTAGGATAAATAAATAAATATAAAAAAAAAAACATGACAGACATTTGAAGACAGAGAGCTCATACAGAATAATCCAGAATAATGAGGCATATTTATTTTTTTTTTGTTGTTTCTGCTGGTTATAGCTGATTTGTAAGAAATTATGCAATTTGTTATTTTTGGAGATTATTTTAATGACGTAAAAGGAAGACAATCGAATATGATATTCAGTGATATACAAATTCGATAAGAGGTTAAAGGAAGGTTATGGACTTTTTGAAGTATAAACCAATAATTTATTAAAAATGGACTTTTTTAAGTACGCATATGTATGTAATAAATTATGATTTCAACAAAAACAAACCACGAACATTTAAGAATCTTCTATATAATATTTAAGAGTTCCTACAATTGTATTCACTGCGGTAAATACTCATTACTAGAAATAATAATCTTATGGTTCAAAACTAAATAAAATGATTCAGTATTGAAGATTTAAAGTATTATCATTTTGTTATTATTTGTTAATATTAATACAAAAATGACATACATATATGATGATAGATGTATGTCAAAAACGTCAAAATATACGCTTTAAAAATAGATCACGATAACTATAGGGTTACTTTTAATTCTAATAAATTGTATCCTGGTAAATGATTTGCAGTTTGCACAGTGTTAGACACATACATGCATGGAAGTAGATACAGTTTAAATTAAAAATTTGTAAAAATTGAACATAATAAGAAATAATTTAATTAAGTAGCTTCTGAAAGTGACTTAACACCAAAGCGATTTATAATATCTTATTTCTTCAATAAATCTTAAATTGTGAGAAAAAAATTAAAATCATTACAACGGTTTTTAAATAATAATAATAACTATTATAATAATTAATAATTTTGTATATATAAAATTAATAGTCTAATTTTTTGTAATGTGGAATTGAAAAATCGATTTTGAAAAAAAAAAAATATGAAACTATTTTTGAAATATCAAATTATTTTTTTTTTTTAATTTGTTTTTTTTTTTCAAAATATTTTGAAGCTTCTATATAAAAAAATGGTTCTATCAGAGGTAATGTTAATAAATCTGGCTTAGTGAAAATATTGTTCGTACTAACATAAGCACAAACTTTTTTGTTTTTTTGTTAAAAGTCGTTTTCGTGAAAAATAAGATTTTCTTTAACAGTTTTCATCTTACCGTTGATTTTTGGTATAAGAATAATTTTTGTTTAAAATCTGTGTTATAATGTTAAGAGATAGCTTGGTGACAAGTTCAATAAAAATAAATCAAGTCGTTATCGAAATATATAGACTTACAAAAATTAAACCTTTTCTTAAAAATTTTATGAAAATTTTATTACACAATACTGTAAAATTCTCAAAAAATGTCCATACAAAAATAATCAAAATCAGTTCAACCGTTTTCGAGAAAAGCGAAATCAAAGATATGTTTCTGATGAAAGGTGCCATTTATAAACATTTTTCTTTTCACCAAAAGAGGTTTCTTATTTAAATTGACAGGTTTTTAATTTTAAAAATTCTTGGAACCATTTTGGACAAAAATAAGTTTTATAAAAATTGTTAAAAAAATTATATAGCAGGTACCGTTATTTTTGGTCTTCAAAAAAGTGAAAAATCGTGGTAGGGGAATTTTAAAAAACGGTAGTTAAATTGAACTATATCAGTTTAGGGTTAAGTAGAACAAAAAAACAAAAATGGTGAAGGTAATAAGTCACAGAGTAACGAACTCGAACGAAACCGACGGTATATGACAAAAACCACTTTTTGGCATTACCTCTGATATATATAAATATGAAGTATAACTAATAACTTTTTGACGAATCCACAAAATGCCAAAACAAACAACCTCAATCATTTTTAAAATATAAATAAAAGTGGCCATTTAGTTTCTATTTTTTCATAATTTAAATAAAAAAAGCTTTGTGTTGTTTTATGTTTAAACAAAAAAAAAAATATTTTTTTAATATCAAAAGGAAACAATAAAAGAAAATTATTTTCTGAAAACATTTGGAAAAAATCCAACAAAAAATCACACAAAAACGCAAATAAATAATATAAATGTTCGCACGTATTTACATACATATACATATTTATTTATACATATGTTACGTTTGTATAAATATGTACATATATGAAAAAATTAATTAATTTTTATTTAAAATTAATAACAAATTTTATATTAGACTGAAAATGAATAAAGAAAAGTGTGACTTTAAAGCATGGAAAATTTCCTATATATTAGATCATCGACCCATTTCTAACACCATATACCAATTAAACGACCATGACTGTGTCGAGCCCTCCTCATGTCAAGTCAATAATAATAAATCAAAAAGTTTTAAACTAAAAGAAAAAAAAAGAACATATTTCTAAGAAACGACAGTGTAATAATTTTCTTTGATATTTTTTTTTGTACTGCTCCACAAAGTCTACTTCGAGACATTCACATTGCTTGATGACTAATTTTGTGAAAATATATTTTCCAACGAGCTGTAATAAATTCATATAAAACATATAAAAGAAGATTCACATATCCTCTCAGGAAATAATATACACCATCGCAGTCACCGCCTCTAGCTTATTAGTAGCTGGCCTAGCCACCAGACCGGCCGGACACATTTCAAATAAACATCTCAACGGATGATTCGTGTTGAAAAATAATATATTGTTTCCAAGAAATCACTTCAGAAGTTTATGATGTTTATTTAAAAACACAAACAAAGAAAAAACATTACAATTGACTCACCTAGTGCCCACCAGTCTACGGCCCGATTATGTCCTTTTGATTGAATTATCTCTGGAGCCAAATACTCAGGGGTGCCGCACAGGGTCCATGTACGATCGCGAAGTTTCTTTGCGAATCCAAAGTCGGTGATCTTCAAATGCCCATCACGATTGATAAGTAAATTTTCAGGTTTCAGGTCACGATATACGATTTGCAGTGAATGTAAGTACTCTAAAGCTAAAATTATTTCGGCGGCATAAAAATTCGCTAAAAGTTGAGAAAAAATTAGTAACATAAAAATAGCTAGGACTTTATTCAACTCATACAAAAAAATATTACGTATACGCAACAGTGACCACTTTTAAAAATATTTTTTATTATTTATGAACAGCAAAATCCAAAAGAAAAAAACCTTTTTTTTTATTTTTTTTATTCTCACTGCCCATAGGCAATAAAATAAAATGGGTGAACTCAGACTCTGTGATGCAGAATAATTGCCGAGATATAATGAATATTATTTAAATTTTATTTTTACACTTGAAAATTAATTGGATATCGATTGACTTCATTTATATTAAAAGCAATTTATTTTCTTTTGAGTATTGATATAAATAAAAAATTATTATTATAAATCTTGAAAGAGAAATATTAAATTTACATATGTATGTAGGTATAGCTACTCATAATTTTTAAAAATATATTCATAGGAAAATATTAAACAAGATTATTTATTCATTTTCTTGGCTTGAATTGATTTGATGTGTTAAAACAAATGTTTTTGGCTAGCGTATAAACTTTTTGATTAATTGATATGAAACTATTAGGTGGGAAAGTATTTTTGGGCATTGATTAAAATTTTGCAAGCGTATAGGTCATTGACTCATTGGTTAAAATAGTTTAAGTAATTTTGAAATTAAAAAAAAAAAAAAATGATTCACAAAGAGACTAATAGGAATTAGGGACTGTTTTTTTTCACCGTTTGGCATAATTCAATTTTAGTGATTGCTTTATTTAAATTTTTTCGACATCGGACGTTAATAGAGCTAATCTGATGTTTCCAGGTGAATAAAAAATCGTTTTATAAATAAAAAAAATATATAAAGTGATATCTTAATGCTATTATTTATTTCAAAATAATTTAAAAATTTATAAATTTACTTACAAATAATGATTTTTAAAATATTCTTAAATGTGTTGTTCTAGTAAAAACAAAAATATAATACATCTGATTTAGTTTCGTAATATTTTTTTGAATGAGCTCAATTAAGTTCAAGTAACTATGCATACCCGATTGACTACTAAAACGTCCAGCATTTCTTAAATATGAAAACAACTCTCCTCCACACACATACTCAAATAACATATACAAACAGCAATCATCCTTTGTTGACCACTGTCTGGAAAATTTATCAAAACAAAATAAAATATAAGTGGTTAAGTAAAAAATTGAAAAAAAAAAATTTATTCTTTATTTTTCTTTTAGCATCTTTTTTTTTAATTGAAAATATAAATAAATTCATCCGAAAAAAAATGAAATAAAATAAGTGTTGAGCACATTTTCCTGTTGATATAAATTATTTCTTCCATAAATATATTAAGTGTAGATAAAGTGAAGTGGAATGGAACGGGACATTTTCAGTAGAATAAAATCAGAGTATGGAAAAAAAGAAAAAAATAAATTTCTTTAATTATTATCCAGTGAAAATAATATGTGATGAGAATTTTTACTTAAATTTTTAAATTTTGTGAAAACAAAAGAATTATTTTTAGTTCAACGATACATGTGGGTACCAGAAATACAATTTATTTATCTAACCATGTTTATATGCGAAATTTATAAAGTAGAATATTTAAATAAATTAAACTTTTTAAATCACAAATTTATTTAAATAAAATAAAACATAAGTTTTAGAAAAATAATTTTTCCTTGAGTTTTTTGCAAATTGTAAAATGGGAAGGGTGTGTAAACCCTTCCTAGCCTTGTCATTCCCATTATGACAATTTTTTTTTGTTTAAATCGATATTTTGACCCAAAGTGTTGGCATTTTTTCATATTTATTTTTATTTAAAGAATTTTTTTTTAAGTGTCCTTCTCACCTTCTTGTTTCAAAATGATTTTAAAAAAATCCTCGTCACAGATATATTTCCGTAAGGAAATTTTTTTTCTAATACCCTTTCCACGTCACAGATATATTTCCCCAAGGCAATTTTTTTTCTAATACCCTTTGCGCAAATTTCAATCATTATCACCATTATTAATAAAAATTTAAAAACATTATCACCCTTATTAATAAAAAAAAATATCTTCTAATTCACAAATCAACTTAAACGTTGATCAAAAATTAATTCACGACTTGACATTAAGTAGCAAATCTTTAAAAAATCTACTACATTCTACAAGAACGGCGATAACTGGCTAAAGAGTACTACTTAGATTGCACACATATACGCTTTCTCAAATAGTGTAAACTTTTACTAACACACTTTCTAATTTGAACTTGTAAATTATATACGTGTGACTAGCGTTTATTTTCTTTTTTACCTTTATTCATTGGCAAAAATATTTTTGACTTAATTAATCGTTAATCCACTTACTTGGGTAAATTAACTATTTAATAGGAATTAACTTTTGTTAAATTGTTTTTTAACAATATTTTGCACTTTATTTAATGGTTAAAAATAATTCTTATTTAATTTGATTTTATTAATAGGAATCTATTACTTTATTATTGTTTTCGATGCCAACGGTACTGGAAAATTGGATTGTAGCAAACTTTACATTCGAAAAGTTATCTAAATATGTCTTGACATAACCTGTAATCTGTCAATTATGAATGAATTGGTAAATTTGAGTGAAATAATGACATAATTTTTTTTGAAACGTCATTATTATGTGATTATTATTGTGATTTTGATATCGTCTTTAAATATATAGCAGTCGTATTTTCAAACATTGTCCAAATTTGAATAGTTAACTATCTTAGACTATCAAGATAGAGACTGTCTAATTAGTTACTATACCCTCTTTCTTTAATTAAAAAATATCTATACTTACAAACTTATAACAAATGGATGGTTGATCTCTGATAGAATATTCTTTTCATTCTTAACATGATCAATTTGTTTGAGACGTATCACATCAGCCATCGCTAGGACCTTCATCGCACAGTATGTGTCTGTTTGTTTGTCCTTGCACAGACATACTCTTCCGAATGTGCCAGTTCCTGCAAACAAAAAATAAAAAAGAATAAACACCGGCTTTTCTACAAAATGATGGATGAACAGCTTGAGCATGTTCAGTGGAAAACTTGAGTACAAAAAACAAAGAAAACGTTTATAAGACAAATCAACAAAAAAAAAGTTTAAAGATTCGTTGCTGCTAATAGAAGATCATCTTAGTGATGGCACACTCTGACGACGTGCAAAAAGATTAACATGGTTGTTAAAATAATTCTTGCTTTTTTTTTTTTTGTCTAAACGACGAGCAAAACAACAAAATAGCAACAAATATTAAGTTCAAAGAGTCATTAGGGAAGATTTTGAAATTAACTGATGTTTATACGCACAAGTGAATTGACATTAAGTTTTAATTTTATGAAGGGAAACAAATTTATGTAATGTCAATAGGCTGGCGGGCGGTTGGGCATAATCGAATATAAATATAAGGGGTGTTTGACTTTCTAATGAGTTGTGATGATTTTTAAGGGTTTCTAACAAAAACCATTTTAAGGAACTTATTTTTAGAATTTAAATTTGTCCATTATTTTGATTGGATAAATAACAAACTGATCTTATATTTTCTAATTAGGGTTAAAATATTCGAAACAGGTTTCTTTTATAACCAAAATAGATTGAAAGGATTAGATACTTATATTCCTTTTTTCCAAAGAGTTATAAAATGAATCTATATGCACTCTCTTCATGGTCAATAGTGATATGTATTTATAGAGGTAAGGGTATAAAAAAATGGTTAGGAATAAACTTTAAATAAACAATTATTTATTCAATTTTATTTAAATTAATTTATTTCAAAAATTGTGTAGGACCCTCATTAAAATGAAGCAAAACACATTCCAATAATTATAAGCGATAAACCTTACAAGTGCAAAAGTTAATAGCACATATTCCTATTTTAAATCAAGAGTTCAATATTTATCAATTGCTTAAAACAACTTACCAAATTTTTGTCAACTATTTTGTTTTATGAATTGAAAATTCTTTTTAAATTATTTAATGGTTATGTAAGGGATAAAGCTATTTTAAACTAAATAATATAAGTTTTTATTTAAATCTTAATATAAAACTAAGATATGTTATTAAATTTCGATAATGCTTGATTTATGTTAAAAATTTTGTTTTTAAATGCAAACATTTGAAAAAAGAAACAAATTAAATTTTATCAATAAATAAAAAAAAGGAAAACCATCAACTCCAACCAAGATATCAATTAACATTCCCATTACTCAAAATTGTTTAAATTATACCAGCAATAATATAAATTATAGTATTTTTAATGCATACATTTGTTTTAAATTTATATGTAGTTTTAAACACCATAACCTTGAAAAAAAAAATGAGTAAATAATAATAATATTTTTTTTTGTAGTGATGGAATGCAATTTTTTTACATAAACAATTTGATCGCAAATTTTATTTTTACTATACACACGCGTCTTAAAAAAATGTTTATAATATAAAAAGAATTTTAATTGGTTTTTTTTTTTTTTTTTTTTTGAAAATAGAAAAAAATATACGTACATATGTTTGAAGGCAGACAAGTTTCGTAATGCATCATATCTATATAAAAAAATTACTTAATCGTAATTTTCAATTTCAATTCTTTTATGAAAGTAAAATAAAAACATCAATACATTAATTCTATCATATTTTTTTTGCACAGTTTTTCTTGGAATCAGTTTTTTTTTTTAACGTTAATTATTGCAAATATTTTTGTTTGAAACCCACATTGTTTTTTATAATAAAAAAACAAGGCATTTTAATTGCTTTTAATTAGTGTGAGTCAAATCTCGAGTATTTGTAATGTTTTTTTTTTAACTTTTCGAAAATTGTTCATTCAAATCAATGTTTTGACTCTTTGCTGTTTTGTATATAAAAAATTGTTTTATAACCAAAATGTGTTGTTTGTTTTCAATCGTTTGTATTTCCCCGGCATAATTTATTTTATAAATTTAATTGGCATTAAAGTGTCGTTTTGCAATTCACCAAATGCTTTCAATATTCAAAGTCACACCTACCTACATTTTTTTTTTTTTTTTTTTTGTAAATAAACAAACAGGTTTGTGTTGTTTTGAGTGTTTTTATTTCTTTTGAAAGAATTTGTTTATTATTTGTAATTAAAAACTGTTTCTAAGAATTAATGCAATAAAAAGTATTATTTTACAATTATTCAGGTATTTTACTTAGTACATAATAAATTTTAGGATTGAACATAAAAATATGGAGGAGGATTGCAAAAATGGTGATTCATAAACGATTCATCTTTAGAATTAAACCCTTAATGGTTTTGAAACCATTAGGTATAGTGAATTATTCTTACTACTCATATTGCCGTTTTCAAGGTTAAGAGTCGAAAGCAGGTGCATATCAGCTTTCTGAAGCATCAAGTAGTACGTTATTTTCTCTTAATAATTGGATTTTTTTGGCGTATTTTGTGTGAACTCGATATAAATGTCAATCTGGTCGAAGGTCGCAACAAGTGGGATTAAAAATCATCATTATTGACCTTTGAGTTTTATTCTTAAATTTACGGGAACTAAGCTCAAAGTAATTGCGTTAAGCTTTTCGACAAAAAATCTGTGTTAAAATCACTTTGAAAATTACATACAGAAATTTAATTACAATCCTTATTATCACCGTTTGCGAGAAAATTAAAAAAAATTATTGGTCTTACTAGATGAGCTAAAACAAAGGCATGAATAAGGAATCAGAGTTCCAAATTTTAAAGAAAACAATCCATCCGCTTAGGCTTTAGCTTGATGTATAATGTAACAGGTGATTTTTTAGCTGGTTTGGTTTTGGCAACACTGGTTTTGACAGCTGACGTGTGTTTAGTACCTTGTGTCACTGTCAAACAGCTTCAGTTTGGTTTGCAATTTAACCATGGATCGTCTTACAAATGAACAACGCTTGCAAATTATTGAATTTTACTATCAAAATTCGTGCTCGGTTCGAAATGTTGTTTATCGAAAAATTGTGTTCAGCGATGAGGCTCATTTTTGGTTGAATGGGTACGTAAATAAGCAAAATTGCCGCATTTGGAGTGAAGATCAGCCAGAAGCATTGCAACAGCTACCAATGCATCCCGAAAAAGCCACTGTTTGGTGCGGTTTATGGGCCGGCGGCATTATTGGGCCATATTTCTTCAAAGATGATGCGAATCGCAGCGTTACTGTCAATGGTGAACGCTACCGAGCGATGATAACAAACTTTTTTTTGCCCGAAATGGAAGTTCTTGACTTGCATGATATGTGGTTTCAACAAGACGGTGCCACATGCCACACAGCACGCGAAACAATGGCGCAATTGCGAGGCGAGTTTGGTGAACAGTTAATTTCACGTTTCGGGCCGGTCAATTGGCCGCCTAGATCGTGCGATTTGACACCATTAGATTATTTTTTGTGGGGGTATGTCAAAGCTAATGTCTATAGGGACAAGCCCGCTTCGATTGACGCACTGGAAGCCAACATCCATGCATTCATTCGTGAGATACCGGCCGATATGTGTGAAAGAGTATGCCAAAATTGGACTCAGCGGATGGGCTACCTGAGACGCAGCCGCGGTCAACATTTGCATGAAATTATCTTTAAACATTAAATTGCAAGGTTCAAACTATCGATTCAAATAAATATTTCATTCATTTTTTCGAATTTTTTGTGTTTTTTTTTTTTTTAAAGTTCTAAACCTCTTAAAAAATCACCCATTACATAGTGGATGTACATTTTGTACAGAAGACGTATAGAGATACGCCGACGAGACAGGCGGTATGATAAAAACTACTTTTTTGGAGTTTTCCATCATCGTATTGCTAAGTTTGATTAAAATATCAAATTTTTTGTTTACACAAAACCAATACTGAGCATTTAGATCAATTAAAAAATTAAGATAAATTGTCCTATTGTTGGCAAGTCCTATGAAGCTATAGAGCTAAAATGACATGCATAGATTAGATAGTCTTGTTTTTTAACAATGTTTATCAAGAATCGATTTATTTTAATATTACTATATTTATTAGAGTGTTAACTTTTGGACTGAAATCCTATAAAAATTCTAAATATAAGTGCCAAATTGGATTGACTTTATTGGCATAAAGGGAAAATTATGGCAATATGTTGTGTTTTTTTTTGTTTATAATATTTGTAAATACACTCAAACATTTCTTATCAATTTTTTGTTAAAACACATAACAATATACATTTAAAAAAAAATTAAAACCGTTTTTGTTTTTATTTAGCAGAATAACTATGAGCCAAAATTTTTAAAAATCACCTTTATGTACCAATAATTGGTTAGTTTACCCAATTAAGGAAGAATTTATAGAACAATTAGAAGTAATTTGGGCATTTGTTATAGTCAAAAAGATATATATGATTGAGTTCTTCAACAAAAATAAACTATTCCTCAAATCGAAGATACTATGCATATTGCATATGTACATATATTATCTAAGGTTGATTCTTAATGCAGCCAATAATAATAATTTAAGTGTGAAACGGATGTATCTATCTTATAGCAAAACGTTGAATTCTTCCTTTTTATTTCAAAATATAATCAACGAATTTATACATGATGCAACAGCATTTCCTTTAAATTAATTTTGTATACTATTTCCATTTCAATAAATAAGTAAAAGTAACGTGAAATTTTCTTATTCATTTTGTACATATGAACCTAACGTTTGTATGTAGATTGTGTAGGTATTACCGGAAAAATAATCTTCAATTTTTTTCATTTTTCGCAATCAAAAAAAAAGAATAAAAGAAAAATATCTCGAAATATATGATGAAGTTAATTGAAAAATGCTCTTTGTAATCCTCTTAAAACCAGAAATGGCAGGGGTTTCCTTAATCTCAAGTGATTTTCAATTTGTTTCGAATGTGAAATCAATTATATGAAAATACAACAACAAAAAACTAATAAGAAATAAACAAATACATATACATATGTACGTAAGACATTACTTTGGCACAAGAAAATATTAAAAATAAAATTAAAATTAAAAATTAAAATCAAAACCATCACTTTGTATCGAAAGCTTACTTTCTAAACATACATTTTTATTGAGAGTGAAAATTACGCGGACAAAATTATATACAACAAGACAAAACCCGGAGCGTTGGCGGTGCGCGGTAGCTGGATGTGGCGTTTTCATATTTTTCTGTTTATAATTTTAAAAATAAAATACAAAATAATAGGAAAAAATAATTTTTTTGTATCTAATTTTCTACGGTTGGTGTCTGAAAAGTCATATATTAGCAGCATGTGTGCGTGTGTTAGTGTATGTGTTGGTGTCTTGTCGTGTGTTTGTTTTGAGACAAATGATGGCGCGTGGGTTTTATAGACAAAAAATTTATAGACGAATGTGGAATGATGTACATAGACGTCTATGGTTGGATAAGTGGATTGCGTAGATTGGAAAATAAAATTCTTTACCCTCATTTCGATTTAAGATGTATGTACGGTACGTATAAAAGAATTTACAACCAAATATACACCAGAACACAATAAAATATGAAAACAGTTCTTGAATTATTTCACAGAACGTTGCCAATTGAATTTATAGCTTTGCCTAAAAGAACCTACATCAAACAAAAATTGACATAATATAAGAACTTAAGGTGAGTCACATAACCAAGTTATCCTAGGAGTATATTACCAGATGTGACATATTGAATTGACCGCCAATGATTATGTTCTGTCAGGTGTGAGATTAATACAATATGCTTACGTGATTCAAAATTCTTAAGGAGTAAGGAATTTTCGTTTTTGATTTTGTAATTCGTTGAAATAACTAAAAGGGGTATCATACACATTGCAAGACGGTCATTGGGACCGCCGCCGCAAGCCAGGGGAAAATTGATTCTATATGAGTATCGCCCGACCGAAAATCCATTGAAAGTGTCTACGAATCTTGCAATCGCCACAACGTATATATTTTTCCCCTTCAAGTAGTTTTCTTGATAATCGTCGTTTTCAATATAAAATAAAATTACAAAAAAGTTAAAAGTTGTCCATGATAAATTATTTTTTTGCACCATTCTATTGCCCTTATTTGTATCTCTAATTTTGCCAAAAAAAAAGATACATCCTCTCAAGATTTATGCACACTAAAAATATACGCTTAAATTATCCAATCTGCTTTCAATGATTTCAATTGTCTCAACTTTCAAGTTAAGCAAAAAATAAATAAATATGAAATGCGAAACGCCAAAGGCTTAATTATCTTTATCTCTTAATAGCTTTTCTAATATAGAAACCATTAAGTCGATTAGGTAAATTCATTTAACATGCCAAACCAATATATAGCCATTCCATTCTGAACCTATTCGACAAAAATAAATCTTTTATCCCACGCTGTTTTCACACAAAGGTGTTCTTTTTTATAGAGGATCTGTGAGGATGATTCACAAATTAGCTTATATTTATTATTACGAAGAAATTAAATAAAAATTAAAAAAAAAGCTCTCTAAAAACAGATTTATATATTTATCCAGGCTAATTAAATCCAGAGGGAGGAATGACTCCTGGAGAGTTGACGCAAACAAAAAATTGGGAACGTTTGAATGTTTTATCTTTGATTATTATTATGATTATTCGTGGAAAAATCTTATGACGTCTTTGATATATACATACATATATCCCTTTATTTTAAGATTTTACTGAATGAGACTTGAGACATTGGAATAAGCATAAGTATAGGTACTTGTACGCATTCGAATGTGTCTTAAAAATCAACTTTCTTCTTTAATGCTGAAGCTGATAGATCTCAATTTCTAGTTTCATGAATATGTCCAGCAAGTCGATTGGACACCATCACTCGCGTATGTTATGGCGAATTGCAGGAAAGTTATGTAAAAGAAAAATCGATGGACGTTTATTCTTTTTTTGTGTAATTTCAATTATCTCTTCATTTACAGTTTTCACTTTTTCTCATCATAATATAATATGGCAGGCATTTGTAACCAGTGTTGCCAATTTTGTGTAAACAAAATTGTTTTTAAATTGTAAGACGTATTTTTTTAAACATATTCTTAACTACTTATATAAAATTTGTTAATGGTGGGCTTCAACATTGTATGATGTAAGTTGATTGATTGAAAGGAAGTTAAAAATTATTTATTGACGCTGTGATTTTCTTTGATGTTCCTTTAAGTACATAATATTGTAGATTTTTATTTACGAAGCTTGATTAAAGTCTCTATAAAGAAGCTCTTGATTCCTCTGTGCTTTATTTGATCTAAAATTAATTATGTGATTAAGTTTTTTATAAAGAGACTTTATACCGAAGAAATAATTTCACAAAACTGAATACTTTATAACTTTAAATAGAAATGTTAAACATTTTTGCAGTAAAGACATTTTCTTTTTATTCAATGAAAATTATCTAAAGCTCAAGTTGCTACATAAATATGTATTTCGATCTCAACGAATTTAATGTCTTTCAACAAAACACATTTTTTCTTTACTTTAAAACTTGGCGATTTCTTTGAAGGTGGCATCACTGTTCAGTTTGTCTTTCCATTCGAATACCGGTTCAAACAAACTATTAATATGTCTTTTGGCTTCTTCTTTTTGTTGTATATGCGTACTCTGTCCTCTGTGATACATCAAGTGTTTACTTGTAAATAGAAAGGCAAGCTTATGGACGCTTTATTGATTGTTTCGGTTAACCATAAGTGTAGACCTTTTGAGTATAAATTATAAATTATTAAAATAATCCTATTACCCAACTAAATGCTTTCTTAAATTCGATATTGTTAAAGGTCCTTGTGTTATAATAATGGGATCTAGGAAACAAATATTACGGAAGGAGGTTATTCAACAGTTAATTATAATTTGAAGATATAAGTCATGCTGTGAGATATAATTGCCAATTAAAATGGGTTAATGCTTTGATCATTGGTCTTGTAGTCTTTTAAAGACAGCTTTAATTATTATAAGTGGAAAACTTTATTAATCATAACCCAGAAGATAAGGTAAGAAATCACTTGTTTGAATTATGATTTTGAATTATGAGTTTGAAAATATGATTTTTATTTTTTTTTTTTACAAAAGCTTTGATATTTTTACACCTTCAGTCTATTTTGTAATTAAACACTACAATCATAAAAAATCCTTTAAAAAAAAGTTTAAATATAAAATTTGTTGCAAAACATTTTAAAAAATCAAACATAGTTTTATTTTAACTACATATGTATATTATGTACTGTACACTTCAAGAATTGATTTATTAGATCTTTCAAACCGGCTTTAAATCTTGAACTATTTTTGCAATATTATTTAATTCTTTCTAAGATTATAGCGATCAAGAAAACAAAACATAAATAAGTTTCAAATAGATTATTAACTATGTTTTTATTTGATTTGAAACATAAATTATGCACTAATCAATAACAAATAATTCAACGAATTTTTTGTATGAATGAAATGTTGAATTCAACTAAATTAAAATTAAATGCATGTATTTTTTTTCCTAATGCAAATTATTTTTTCTTTGCCAGCTGATTATCATTTTACGCAAAATGAAATAATTCTTTCCAATGATTTGAGTTCCAATTTCTACTTATTCCACTAAAAAGTGTTTTCGTATGCATTTCAATACGAAACATTTTTGAGGTGGATTCACCAACTGATATTATTTTCTTCTTTTCAATAAACCACCATCGGGAAAATGTACTCCATTTCATAATGTTTCAATTTTTCTTGCTTCATTTTCCTGATCGCAATAATTGGCTTCTAAATGGTCGTCAATTCTTAATTTGGAGTCGAAGTGAAAAAAATGTCCATCTAATTTTAAAGGAATTGGAACACTCTCAAAATCTAATCGAAAGCGGCAAAAATAAAATATTTGTGTCAATTTAAACAATTAAATCCAGATTTAGATCGAACATACGTTAAATTACCGTAAATTATCGCATACATAATACAAAATTTGGAGATGAAGGCTCATATAAATATTCTTATGCATATAATATTAGATTTGTCCATTTTTTTTTGGCAAGATTTAGAAGCACAAAAATCCATATTTTAAAAGAAAGCTCTAATCTGAAAAAAAAAAACATCTTACGTATATACGAAATGTATATATACATAACATATGTATATAGATTATTTTTGACAATTTATGATATACATATGGATATGTATAAGTAACATGTTATATTAAACACTTACGAGAGGTACGTAGCTAAACATCATGTTAGCTAGTTTAATTTAATGATCATCAGCTCCCTAACTATAGAAACACCTCTCAAGTGCGAAAGAAATGTTTATGTCAGTAAGACATCATGCTGATGTCTTCAATCCCAATACGTTCATGACGTTGCATTTATGGAAAGTTAATTGCACTAATTTCATATCAACTTGGACCAATGCAGAAATGCTGAGATCAGTTAAGTTGTTTTGTTGTTATGATGGTGACAGAAAAAAAAACGAAAACTTGTTTATTAATGGAGAAATCAAATTAATAAAAATGATTACTGGTGAATGGTATTTATCACAATCATTTAAAAGTGATTCATTCATTTCTGTCAAAGGAGAGGAAAATGGATAGAAAAATTAGACCAAAGTAAAAGTTGTATAAATAAAATTATATTATATTTCTAGAAACAAAGAAACATTATTATTAGCTGTGTTATTTTCTTTTTTTTTTAAATTTTAATTACAAAAATATGTTATGGGAAAATAAAACGAGAATGCAATGTTTCGGGTTTAATTAACGAAACAACTTATTATGTATTTATGTAGGAATTTAAGGAAGAACATATGGCAGCACACTGTGAGATATCGAATTGGTTAAGAATTTTGTTTACCACTAAAACATTTTGGATTTCCCACTTAGTTGTGCAAAAAAATGAATAATTAATTAAAATCAAGTTCAAGAATGCATACAAAAAACCAAATTCCGATGAAGATTGATGTGATTATTATGGCTAATTAACCAGATGTTTAATTGTTGAATGGTTGTGGTTAAATGTTTATTTTTTTTATTTGATTTTTTTAAAAATAAAATTAAAATTGATATTATTATAATGAGTGATAAAATAATGCCATATAGAGATTGATTTAAAAATTTAACTTAAATTAATTTTCACTTTTCCAAAATAAAATATAGGAGGTACCTATTATGATGAAAAATTTCAACTCTCATAAAATAAATAACGATGAGTTCATTTTTGGAATTAAAAAAAAATATAAAATCAATAAAAAAAAATCAATTCAGAAGTCAAAAATCTCTCTCTCAACATTCCATGGTCAACCTTTATCATTACAATCAAATCTAATCATTTTTAAATCAAAAACGTTGTTTTTTTTTCATTTCATGCGAGAGTTTGCATTTCTAAAAGTTTTTTCTAGACTTATAAAGAGGCAAAATCTTATAAGAGAATCATCACTTGCGTGTGAAAGTAATTAACATATTGGTATTCAAAATTGCATAAAATTAGAAACAGCAACTAACAATTTTGCTTAGAAATTGCATGTGTGCAGACGTCATAAGTACGTAATTTTATTGCTGATGGATTAATTGAGGCGGATAACGATCTGATAGCCATCGAGAGGGTATACGTATAGTATGCAATTAATAGAAATGTACCTCCTCATCGATAAAACACAGCCGTGCCTCCTGCTGCTACGTAAATAAACGAGTACATATACTCAACGACAGAGCTGTCGTTTGAGTCCAAGAAAAAAATTAGTATAATTTAGTAACAAATAGAAATTAATTTAAAACAGTAGCTAACTATAACTGTAATAAATAAAAAATACGAAAAAAAAAATAAAAAAATACGATATAGAACATTTTTTTATAAGTTGGAAAGAGAAATCAAACTTCTCATAACATGGCGTAAAAGAAAATTATTTACATGAAAGTGTTTGAAGTTTGTTTTTACATTTTCGCAAAACGAGAATCAAAATAAGTGGAATAAGGTGAACACATTATTTTTACTTTTTCACACAGCAAAAATTCGTCCTGTTTTCTCAAACAAATGATACAAATTAAAAATGATTATAATTTAATGGAGAATACCTACACTTAATTTTATCCGGTCCTTCTTTAGCACTCTTTGTTTGTTGTTTTGTTTATTTTATTTGATGGCTAAACCAATTTTTTTAGATTTTGAAGTGCAGTTCAGATAATATTGTTTTAAAACTTGTCTCAAACTAAATTGTTTAAAGGTAACCAGAAAAAATCCAGCTAACAATTTGAATATGACCCAGTAGCCAGTAAAGAGGAACAGCATGCATCATGAACTAAATGCTCATCACAAAGCAGACATATGAAATAAAAAATTCTGATATACTAAAATTTTTCAATTAACATTATTTTGCATTATTTCTTCAAACGAAATCGGGAACAATCGACTTAAATACTTGCTTTTTATTTTTATTTTTGTTTTATTTTTATTTTCTTTACTTAACTTTCTTTCTTTTTGTGAAAATGCGTTTGGTCTTAAGTGAAAACGGAAAATGGTTGGTTAATGGATTTATTTTTGTTTAACGATTATGTTGCTTAAGCACTCAAATCGAGGAAACAATTATAAAAAAAATAGGATTGGACATTTTATTATCCTTCAATTAATTCTTTTACTTATTTTTCTGTTTCCCCCAAACTGAATCTTATGTTATAATTTATATACAAGTGAAAAGAGTTTCTTCAAACTAAATTTAGCATAAAGGTTGTTCTCTTATCCTTGATTGTTGGTTGGTTGGTTGAACTACTTATGATGATGGGAAAAACTAACAAATGTCACGAAGTTCATTATTTGGAACATGGTCGAGGGTTAGTTTTTATTTCCATCTACAACTATACTTCTCTCTATACATACATATAGTATGAATTGTTTGTTGAAGTAGATGTGTCTATAGAATGTGATGGGATATATTTTTTTTTATATTCTAATGGCCTCATTCTGTGGTCAGAAATAACTATATAGATTCATATAAAGTAGAAATGGGTTTTATAGAGTATCCAGTGCGTTGAAGTAGTACACTCGTGTATGTCTTCACAAAAAGTACGAGTGTATGATAACAAGGGTGCTAGAAAAATGTTTTGTTATATTGTTATATTTCAAACAAGAAACTAATGGAGCAGTTTTTTTTTTCTTCATAAGAATGTCCTCATAATAATTGGAACAGATTTATATTTTAGATTTTATATGAATTATACATTTTTACCTAAGCAAGTAATATATATATGTATGTAAGTCTTTAAAATAAGTAATTATTCGATTGATTTATGTAGCAATAATTAATTTAAAAATAGTTTGAGTTACTAAATATTCGTGACCTTTTAATTCAAAAAGAAAGACCTGAAACCCACAAAATTAGGATTCAACTAATTTGAATTACAATTATAATTATAAAATGGGGTCAGTAATTTGTCCGTCCAAGTACTTAGTATATTTAAAACGTGTGCAAAATTAGCTTAGATTAGATGTTAAACCATATCCATATCATATCGGAGAAGATAAGTTCCAAATGGTCTTACATCTCACTTCAGTGGTCCATTTTGTATTAAATTTTACTAAAAAACTTTGAATAAGAGAAACAAATTTTTTTTCGAAGAATAGGTTTACGGTTAACTTATTAATTCAGCAAATTGTTGTTTTTATATTCGTGATTTTGTTCACTAAATTCTTATTTTATTTCATCGTTGGAAAATAAGGTAACCAATTGAAATTTAAACTCCTAATTTAAAAAAAAATCCTCAAATTATCGACAAATTGGACTTTGCCTTAGTACTACAGAACTAAATTTTATGAGACTGAACAGAACAAATAATTCAATTTATAATTTTATGTTTTTAATTTGTCAAGAGCTTCATGATATTAAAAACATATATAAGACCATTTTGTATTTGTCAATAGATATTATTTACCATAAATCATTCAGTTAATTATTATATTTTAATTTCAAATAAATTTTTTAAATATTAAAAAATATCATATTGTTACAAAATGTGTCTACTGTCTACAGTCTACTCTCTGCAAGACTTAATGGTTCCTAAAAACATAAATGTACGTATCTACACAGCACATATATCGCATTAGTAAACGTATTATATATATTTATTTTTGTAATACAGTTTTGCTTTTTTAAATTAAAAACAAACAAAACAAAAAAACAATATTTTAATTTTTTTCTGAAAACGTCTAAATTTATGTTATTTTCGCATAAAGTGTGGTCAGACAGGACGCGCGTCTGAGAAAAATAATAAAATATTTTTTTTGTTTTATATTTTAAAAATTCTATGGGGGCGTTGTGTTAAGTCTTGTCATTTTATTAAATTTTGCTTCCGAAACATGTTTACCCAAATTACCATTATAATTAATTAAACATTTTAAATGCGTACAAAGGAAGTGATTTTATTTTTGTGCAAAAACAAAAAAAACAAAGAGGAGAAAAACTCATAAAACGTTCAAATATCCAAGGTTAAAACAAGCAATAATGTTACCTGATATGAGTATCCGAAAAGTTCATTGAATTCATATAACAAAAAAAACAAGAAGAAAATAAATATTTATATTCCTTCGTGATTTATATACATAAACGATCAATTCCAAATAAATGCCAAAATTATAAAAACAAAAATATTGTGCAAGGATGTAGGCACAACAACAATTTATAGCACATTTACGTTGTACGTGTATTGCATCTTTTGGTTAAACATTTTATAACCCCTTTTCATTTTCGTTGCTTACATCTGTGCTGTCTTATAATATGTTTTTATTTACGCGTTAAAATTTATTGATGTAATCAATATTTGTGATATTGCATCCAAAAACTTCCCTTGAACTCACATTAACTGACTAGCTTATGTATAGATATTATTATAAATATATGAACAATGTAAAATAATATTATTTTGTAAATAAACTTTCTCAGAATAATTTCACTGCGTATATGCATAATTGTTTAGCATCATACATTTAATATTTTCACTTTCATGATGCTGATAATTTTACGTGATTTAACAACAAAACCACAAAAAAAATAAACAAGTCACAATTTTTATTATTAATTCTGACAGTTACGTGAATTAATTACGTAAATGCGTAAAACAAAAACACGAGATGCGATGCTATGTTTATAAAATAGATAATTGATTCTATACTTGCAACAATAATAAAGCTACTAAGAGCGCAAGTTAAGTCTTCGTAAAAAAATAAACCCAAGAATTTTAAACAAAGATGGAAAATTAATGGTTAAGAAAACAAAAATAAAATAAAATGTTGATTTCGCAGCAGTGTATCTATCGTATAAGTCATTTTAGTCCGTAATGGTTTTTATTTTGTTTAAAAATGGGTTTTTAAAGTGTGGTTGAACTTATTGTTCACAAAGAATCCTCCATTGACTTTCTACAAAATATCAAAAATAAAATCTATTTATTTAAGACACTTAAACCTCTATTTATAAACTCAAATCAAACATAAATTATTTTTAACTAAAGAAGCAAGTGCAAAATCTTAACAATAAAAGCAGTTAAACTCATGTTAATAAGATAATTCTACCAAGTAGGCGAATTATCGAGTAATTAAATTCTTAAGTTGTTTTTGTTTGTAAACAAGCTCAAAAATAATAAAGTGCGAGCCACAGCAAACTTCTCGTTGAATGTAGTTGATTTTCGTTAGGATTTGCTACTCAACTTATCTGAATGAATAAAGTTTTGATCATCTTTAAAGTTGATTTATGAATTAGAAAATAACTAAGCATTTTTTTAAATGCTAGGGATGGAAGTGCTGTAGAAAACATGCGATTTAAAATGATAAATTCAGAAAAGATATGTAGGTTTAAAAGGACTTTCTATTTAATTACGCTGAAAAAGCAATTAATAAGTAAGAATTAATTTATAAACAGAATAAAATGGACCTTAATAACCTTCAGGTATCACTAACTGAATAACAAAAGTTTTCTCATTAACAGCAATTACTAACAACCCAATTGTATACTTTATTTTCAAATCAAGGATATTCCATCAGAGGTGCAATGACGCAAGGAAAAAAAAAAAAAGCATTCACGCAAAATAAATACATTACATTACGCTATTTAGATTTACGTAATTATTGCAATCAAATCTAGAAAACCAGACGAGTGCTTTTTTTTAATTCTGATGAAATGATTGTTTTTATAGTAATTTAATTTACAATTGACTTCAGGGTAAAATCAACGGATTCGAGCAGAGTTGTACTTACTCGTATGTTGTAAATATGCATATGTGTTATTTTTGTATATTGATTGAATAATGTTTTGAGGTACAATATGTATGAGAAATTTCGAAGAATTACGGAATGATGCTATGTAAGATCTTGAGATTTTTAAATTCAATTGAATGCTTGTTTAAATTAACATCTCTGAGTCGGCAGGGTGATTAATATTTTGTTTTTTTTTTAATCAATTTAAAAGTCGTTAATACCATATTTCATGACTTATAGTTAAAAATTCTTTTTCTACCTATTGAAGCGCTGTTTTCTTACAAATATTCTTTCCTTGTTGTTTTATATTGGAAATACAAAGTCATATATTTTACAAACTTCAAATAATTTCCCACGATCTACAAAAACCTCATAAATATAAAAATGCTATTTAATTGGAATGCCATTCTGTCCAAATAAGGGAAACGATAAACCAGCTGATTTAAAACAATAAAATAACAAAGTATCGTGTAGGAACAACTTTCCCAATGTAAAAGTTCACTTGCAGTTCAACATTCCATCCAATTATCTATTCTGCCACGCGTTGGACAATAATAATAAAAATCTAATCCAATTGCCTTCGGTCGGTCGTCCAAACTAATCTAGGTATATCAACAAGGTCGGCTATTCAAATTGGTATCTATATTTCCCTATTCACAATGCTATGCTTCCAAAATAACCTATACACTCGCACTCCTCCTCACAGCTAATAATGAACCTTTTTCAAAAAAAAGCCTAACATGTAAATCGTGACCATAGAGCAGGTCCAAAATTTAATGCCTAAAACTAAAACCTATATATCCGAGTACATACATGATATCTTTTCTAAGCCCATTGCCCGTTCATTGTCGTGGTGGTGGTATGAAGTATTCAAATTGCATTTCCGAACTCAAAAGTGCTTTTGCAATATAACGTAGATTAGCTAGGTAGCACTAGAAGCAGTAGCCGGCTACTTGTTTACAAAGGGGAAAACGGAAAGTACATAATATAGTAGTTGGTGGCCTTGATGTACCTAGTCACTGCCGGTGATGTGACTAATAAACCAGATCCCGGCACTGCACCCAATAGAATGTAATTATGTAAACATTAAAGCTGCTGAAACCGAGTTAGCCAGTTTGTTTTTTTTTTAATTTTATTTTTGTTCAAGTCGATGGAGATTATACCTGTTGAGAGTTAAACAAATTTACACCAACGAAAAATAATGGATCTGGAAAATGTTTGCCGGACCAAAAGTCAACAAAGTTTGGTCTTGGTGAATATGATGCGCCAACAATTTTTATTATTGTTTTTATATTTCGACAAGCGGTGAATTTCACACTCATTTTTCTTGTTTTATTGATTTTAGGAATACTTAAAATGTAATCAAAATATTTATGCCATCTTATAAAGATTAACAATAATTTGGGGAAAATAAACAATGCAAAAATTTCAAATGTTAAACTGTGCGTATTTACTAACAATAAATTGTGAGATATTAATTTACGTACCTACTTATACTAAATAATAAAAAAAAAACAAGTGGAAATATATTTTTTCATAAAAAAGAAGCACAAAATAAAGAACATAATTGTCTAGTTCCAGTCGGTGCTGCAAGAGTAGATGAACTATTAACTTTTCACGTGCAACACTTTTGACGTTTCAATTTGTATGAAGAAAAAAAGTACCGGAAAAAAATATTGAAGCTTTTTGTGCTTATTTCTTTCGCGGAAATTATTATTAATTATAAGAAAAATATCAGAAATAAAAAAAGTAAAAAATAAGCTCGTGTTTGTTTTTTTTTCTTTAAAATATACAAAAAGCTGTACAGCTGCATTGCAGCTGCTGCATTACAGCTGTTGCATCTGCAGCTCCAGTTCCAGTTGCAACATTCTATTGTGTTCAAGCAATAAATCCAAAAAATTTCAGTCCTTTTTTTTTGACAGCGAAAGTGAGAAATCTCAATGAGGAGTTGCGTTCAGGTTCTGAGAAATCTGAGATGGTTAATTTATTAGCGAATTCGGTTGGTATTATAAATATCGAAAATAAGTCAATTGCAAACGTTGACGCCACTTGTTATTTAAATATAAAATGAATTGGTTTTTTGTTTGTACGCTAATAAACCAGCTGAAAATCTTCCGATTTGCATGGGGATGGAAAATGAAATCGCCAACAGATAGCTCTAAACTCTCAAAAAATTTATTGTAAAAGGTGATTTTTAAGAGCTGGTTTTTCATAAAAAACAATTGTTATTTTTTCGCTTTTTGTTTGTTCATTTCTTAAGTGACAATAATACATTTTCAAAACTCTTCCGGTCTTGATCTATTCATAGAACGATAGAATATAACTCGGTCGTATACCTCAATAATATATCTGGGTTAATGGGAAACGCTAGTATAGTACACTTTCGCTGTAGCATCAAAAATATTACGAATATCTAAAAAGTGTGGATCTTTTCAAAAAGAAAAATGTATTAAAATTTTGGCTTATTTTCTCAAAAAAAAAAAAAATTATCATTAAAATTTTCATTTCTAAAAAAGACGTGACTTTTTGAGTAAACAAATTTGCAAAGTGTTAAAGACCTCAATTTTCAAAGAGATTTTTTTTTTGTTCTATATAATAACAAAAATCGGTTAGAAGATTTTTTGGAAGCATGTGCAGATTTGTATGTAAACAAAAATGTCTAGCTCTATATAATGATTCATCATATAAATGGTCAACTCATCATCAGTCCAGCTAGAGAATTCATTTTGTTTTTCTCTAAAAAAAAAAGAAGAAAATAAAAGAAGAACATACATATAATGAATAATTATATCAACTTCTTTTTTTCATACCACAAATGAGTTTTGTTCACGGTCTAGATAAACATTTTTAAAATCAATTCACAATAAACACACACTTTAAGTAGTTCACCCGGCCAAAGCCATTAGTAATGTTCTTCCAGATGCTATCCATCTGCTTGGAATTTATGTTTCCAATTTTTGTTTCTTCATTTTCGTTTTCATTATTTTTTTTTTTTGGTTCAGCGTGTGAGCTAATTCGATGGTATTGGGTTTGCTTGCTTGGCCCCTGGCAGTATAGGGGCAGTTGGTTTTATATCAATTAAACATTTTTCATTCGAATTATTAATCAAATAATCAAAAAAAGCATGTGAGTGGGAATTTTGTAGTGGAATATAATTTAATTTATATTCACTGAATTCATACCATGCATGTAGGTAGATGATATTTAAATAATAATATTAAATGCATTCAAAAAGGTTCGAATAACTTTTTGAAGCTTTTTTGATTTTGGAATTGATTAAAGTCACTATGTACATATTATGTAAACATAGGTCCATTAAATTATACTTCCAAATGATAAAAGTTTTAAAAACCGATGGTTTTTCAATTCCTTTGAATAACACCAAATTATGCTGGAAAAAGGCTATAAAATAGAAAGTTTCTTGCAAAAGAACTTGAAATGATAGTAAAAAACGGTTTTTAAGTAGTCTTTGGTAAAATTCAACGTTTAGGAGTTATACGCGTTAAACCGACATTCAGTCGTACAAAGAAATATGTTTTAATCTCTTTTGTACAAATTTGCAAAATTGTGTACTTATAAAATTCTTACCATTTAAAAAATGTGGGTATGTGGAAAAATAATATTTTTGACATTTGACCTTGAATTACTTTTTGTTTATATTTTGCATGATTTACAAGTTTTGTTTAAAATTCAATAGCACTTATATCTACCATTTAAAAATGTATGTTAAAAAATAATATTTTTGACATTTAACTTTGAATTACTTTTGTTTTTGATGTCGCAATGAACTTTTTAGACAGTATTTAATTTTTTTTTTTTTAATGGAAATGTCTTTTGTTTAAATCCAAGGTTGGGCAATGAAGGCTTTTAAATGCAAGATTTTAAATTTCCACTGAAGCTTTTCATATAATCTAACCCACCCGTCTTTTCAACCAAATTGTCATCCTTAAAAAAAAAAAAAGAAGCAAAAATAGTGATCTAATCCGCCTCTGCTGGTGACTTCATTCAAATGTATATTATGATAATTCTCAAAGCCTATATACTTCTAGCTGCAATGTGATCATTGTCTGTTTCATATAAAAAAAAGTCATATTTCCTTTGAGAGATATAATTTTATTAAAAATAAAATCCACCTCCACAACCTCATATCATCGAACCTACTGCATCTCATTCAACAGCATATAATATTGTTTATATAAAACAAAAATATAAATAAAACAAAATTGAGAAACAAGTTATTCCTCCCATCATCACCAACAAAACATCAATAAGTTTAACATGTTTTGACGATGAAAGTTCATTCCTTTCACCTGATTACTCCCTTGGAAGAACAAAAATATTTTTGCATCTTTTCAAACTGTCTGAACTGAGTTATTTGAATCTATTTTATGTAGATATTTTTGGCTTCATCTCGATGTCCTCGTTCATATATATTCAGAGTCAAAGTAACAATTGAAGTCGCCCCACCTATATCCTCCTCCATTAGCTCTTGTTTCCTTGTCCCCAATACTTATTTTGAATATTGAAGATAATGTATTTTTTTTATTTTGTTTTTGTTTTCATTGTGCAAAAAATAAATGACAGTTTTATAAACGTCGCTATGTCTGCCACAGTTTGTGTGTTAACAGAAAAAAATGGAGAAAAAACACATTAATTATATTTTATTTTTTATAAAATAATTTTTATTGAGTGCAAAATGAAATAATTCATCACATACATTTGTATAGCGTCTTCGAGTGTATGAGTATTTTTTTCGAAGACGATGATGCGATGCTCACGAAAAAAAAAAATAATGAGTGGGTGCTCGATATTTATTATGTTTGTTCAACGTTGTGCGTCTTGCTGTGTATTAACGTCACTTTTTTTTGTTGTTTGTTTTATTTTTAAAATTTCAAAATGTCAGTTTTGTAAAAGAGTTTCAATGACGTCAGATGAAAAAGCCGAAAATGCATGATGTTGCATCAGAAACATACCTTGGGTTTTTTTTTTGTTTTTTTTTGTTATTTTTTTGTTTTTTTTTTTTGTTTAATGGAATCTTGTGTAGTTGAATAATAATGTTTTTCACAACGTCTGGATGTTGATGTTGCAAAGTGAAAACATGCGTATGCGTACATCTACTTTTAGCTTGAGGAAAGCAAATATGTATAAGTATACATTTATGTACTCTACTTTAATTGAGTATTTTTTACGAAATAATTTTCTCTCGAGTTTCGGAAAGACGCAATTCTTTTTTAATGGAACCGTACTTGAAGATATTGTTTTTTTCTATGCAGGTCCAATATAAGATTAATTGAGACACTTTAAATGAAGAAATCTACCCTTAAAATTGCGGTCGAAAAGATATAGTCCCTGGAGTGTTGATTTTCAAATATTTTTTTAGATTCTGTTGATATAAGTTAATGATGTTTGCCGAAACGACCTAATAAAAAAATTTACAAAAATAAAATCACTTAGATGAAATTTATGACCAATGAGATTCTCACAGTTAAACTTGGCAAAAAAAAAAAAAAACGATTCAACCTCAAAATTGATGATTTTTATTATACCTACCTACGTTTTGAGAAAGCCCAAATATAAGTGAATTTAATTTATTACCGTTGAAGGTTTTCTAATAAAAATCAACGAAAGGTAAACTCCTTGATTTTGCTTGCTTTAAATTAAAATCAAAATATTTCAGTCATTATACGATTATCATAATATTTAGGATGGTTAATGAATTTGTTTGCCTTAATTAATGAAAAGCTTTAAACCCAGAAAGTTGAGTTCCAAATATAAAGGGAAACCAATCGTTATATTAATTTTCTGGGAAAATCAGGAAAATTGAGCGGGCGGTGCATGTTTCACTTTAAATTTTATTGTTTTTGAAGAATTCGCTAGAGAATAAATTAAATTTCTACTCAATAGAACAAAAAACTTTCTTAATCAAAACATTTCCATGCACAAGAAACTTTGACACCAATTAAAAAAATAAAAACCCCACACAGTGTACAGAAGATAAAACCAATCAAACGTAATTTTCAGTTAAGATCTCGTTTAAAATGTCAAAATCTCAAAATCTCAAAGTCCATCTTGTGCCAAATAAATTTTCGACAGCAGTAATCATTTATTGATAAGTTTTGAAGCCTAACTAGAATTAATATAATAAAATAGTAATTTGCATAAAATCTTTTATTGAAGTTTTGTTTATATTTTAATTAAGGTAAATTGCTATAACGTAGGTACACTAGACAAATTTATACTGCTTAGCAGATTAACAAATAAAATATTAATTACCTTCTTTTTTCAAGAATAGCACTGGCCATGTTAAAATAATTATAAAATTTTAAATTAAATTAAAATCTTGTTTTCTTGTTTTTTGACATTTTTGTAATGTTTTTTTTTTTGTTTAGTTTAACAAACACAAATTTATAATTACTAATACTGTACAAACCTGTACCTCTAACAAAAAAACAAACAAACTTTCATTGATCTTTGCTTTGACATTCGCATTATTATAGCATCAATTATAATGATCAATCGAATTAAATTTACAAAAACTAAGTAAAATGCTTTTATAAACATTATATGAGTCACATTTTATAAATAATGGATAATAAATGCCAGCTAATAACACTTGTTCTCATTATATAATTAAAAATCATTAGAAGAACCACATTTTGCGGCATTTAATACAAAATTACACCACAATTTCGTAGCTGTTTTTTTTCTCTTTGGTGTTGTTTGGTTATAAAAATTGAATGAATTAACCTATCACTACGCAAATTATTATAATATAGACAAGATGAGGTTAACGTATTTAAAAAAAATCATAACAGAAACAAAACGTCACAAATATAGTGAAACAAAGAGATTTCAAATGAACAAAGTCACCGAAAATGTCAACACCATCACTCTGCCTTCACTCACTTTATTCACTTAATCCGTCGACTCGAATACAAATTACATTTCCCAGGCTTTTTGATGTTGCTTCGGTCATTTGATTTATGGCTATTATTGTAGTCCATCTCCTCGGTTCCGTAGATAGTAAATGATGATACTCAAAATTTGCATTGTTATTCAAATTACATAACGCATTATTATTGTTTGAATGCAAATAGTCATCGCAACACCGTGAATGATATTAGTTATCATTAATCATAAGTGGTCTGTCACTGTTAAGTGATAGCGGCAACGGATAATCAAAGCCAAACAAAATTCGCCAATTTCAGTCAACTTCAACAAATATTAGAGATGTATGTTTGTATTATTGTGTACCTACCTAACCTACCTACCTGTGTAAGCTTACAAAATCACATTAGAATGATCCGATGATGATGATTATATCCATGTAATTGTATTAGGGAAAACAAATCAATTAAATTTCATGTCATTGATTCAATTATATTTAACCACACAAAGCTGTGAATGTTGACGATGATGGTTGGAAAATGTTTTGATTAAATTCAAATTGATTGAACTTAAATAATTGATCGATGGATTTGTAAACAAGAAATTTTCTTTTCAGTATATGATTTTATAGTCAAGAAAAATATTTGAGTGAGACTTCCACCTCTTGTTAGAACGACTCCTTAAATAAAAGCGTCCGACGGGAGGGTAAACTATTTTGTGTTATTGGCATTTTGATGGTTAACATAAACGTTGACATAATTATGGTCTTTATGGTCATACAAATGTATTATATTCCAGACACCATCACTTTGACAAATAAGGTCAAAGCTATATATTTTTTTCATTCCTGCCGACTGTCAATCACAAGAAATGTTTGAGAATTGTAAGTCAACTAGACCCTTCTTTTACCACGAGCGGCCGAGCCTTCAAATATATTTTTTGTATATTATTTTTTACCTATCTAGCTAATATTTTTAGAAAAAAAAGTTTATATAAGGTTATATCCCCGAGTAATTAAAAAAAAAATCAAATTGATCACCCTGCAATTTATTTTGATCAAAATGTTACAGAATATTATTTCGCTCAAACTTTTTTTCAAAAATTTTGTTTGTTTGGTTTTTTGTTTACCCTTATTTGTTTTACTGAACTTGTTCTTCATATTTCATTATCTTTCCAATAAATTGCAAACAAACTTTGTTTCATTTCAATTGAAATAATCAGAATTATGACTACAATTTTAATAGGTTTTATCTACAAAGGTTTTCTAAGTGAGTTATCATCATTTCGCTAAGATGAAAGAAAATTTCCACAATAATTTGTTCTATGAAAGTTATATTATTGTTAGATGTATTTATTTATACATCTAACAGTTATATAACTTTCAAATAAAAATAATAATAAAACTTATTAAGCTTAAAATCTAGTTATCTTTACTAACTCAAGCATTGATTATTCAAAAACACGAACAATTCAATTGGAAAACCGCCGTAAGCATTTTAAATTCTATAAATGAAACCAATATAATTATCATCCCACTCCACAAACACCTGTTGTTGTGTATCAAAAAAATACACACACAAAATTTAGTGTTGCCTCCAAATATCCATCTAAATTCTAAACTCTATAAATAGACTCGTCATTCAATTGGGTCATGGAAATCACAAACACGTTCTCCATAAACATACATCCCCGTCTCTTCCCCCTTCCCCAACCCCAAAAAAATAAACAAAAGCAAAAACAATTATTTTTGTACTCATCATGCACAGTTCCGCCAAACCCATTCCCCTCTTTTTGTAGACATCAAGTGCGCCAAATTGTACTTACCAACTGTTTTTATTATTTGAAAATCATCCAGATGATATTGCCGAATGCCCTTAGCTGTCTCTACGCTGCTACTTTCCGTATTACTCTCGCTGCTGTCTTCGTCTGTCTCATTGCCATCATCGACATCCTCTTCATCGTCATCATCAGCGTTGTCGTCAACTTCATCTTCAGTTTGTTCTTCATCTTCATTTTCGGCATCTTCCTCCTCGACTTCAGCGTCTTCTTCGCTGTAATCTGATTCTAGGGGATCTGAGGACTCGCTGGAGCCTATGCTACTACCACCACCACCACCACCGCCACCATTGCGTAGCGAACTAACGGTAAGTGTCAATGATGTATCAGTGTTATTGGATTTGCCACTGGTACTAGTTGAGGACATCATTGGGCGCAAACGGGAGCAGGTTGTTGTCGACATGATGATTGGTTCAGTTTACCGGAAGGATCTGCAATTTAAAAAAAAAGAAGAAAAAAAAATACCGCTTTATGAGATATTAATTGAAAATTCTAAATATAAAGTGTGGGTGTAAGGCAGGATTGTATTTTTTTTTTTTTTCGATTTTACTGTGTTTTTATTAGTTTTTCAATTTACTCATAGATGTCACGTAATCTAGTTTCTTTTTTTTTTTTGCTTTATTTTGTTATATATAATTACACTCCTTCGTGCTGCTGATGTAGGTTGCATTCAACCAACCTTGCACTAGTAACCTATAATAATGTGAAGGTAGGTGGTAATTTATGATGGGGTATAGGGAGTCAATAACACGCGGATAAATAGGGTGGATCAATATGCACCCTCCTTAGCTCAGAGATAAACATTACGCTATTCAACATGAAATTGACAGTTGAAAGCACGAGAATAAATAGTTAACAGTATTGGGAACAAGAAAAGTTTTCATTTATAGGAATAACGTTGTTTCCCTCCATTATTATTTATCTAAAACAAATTATTACAGTTTTTATACCAAAATATTAATTTAAGAGCCAGTTTTTCAGCTGTCAGTGTCTGCCCCTTTGACCATCTTGTACACAAAAATGACATCTTATACAAATAGTGGTTCAGCGCGTTTGTAAACTTTTTGCGAAGTTTTGCCTCTACGAGAGTATTTTTTCCTTCTTTCAAATTTGAGAGGTTTTACACATTTTTCTTAAAAGTGATACCAAATAGATCTTTCATCTCCAATTTTGACATTTTCTATGGTTTCTACTTTGAATGCATTCCATTTGGGTGTGTTCGTTATGTTTTAACCTAATTTACTAACAAGTTTTGTTAAAATTTGGTTGAAATTACTTTATTTAGAAATATGAATTTGTATGGGAAATGAGATCATTTTGGAATTGAATTTGGAAATTTCCAACGAAATTACCTCATTTGCCGTAAAGAAAACGTTATATTATAATTAACTTTTAAATCTATCTTTCTGTGCGGAGGAAACAATATATAGAATTCTATTATCTCAACTAAGATAAACTTTCGGTGAATATAAAGCTTATAATTTAAAATTTTATGGACCAATATTTCCACATTAATTTTCTTGCACAACATACTGTTATGCGGTATAACTAAAAGCAACAATCTTTCAATCCTGATAACACTATTTTAATTTAAAAATGTGTTGAGGTGAACTGAATGTTTAAAATCTGCTTTCTCGTGTCTTCGTGCTCAGGGAGCACAGCACCTTTTTCTAACAAGCATTGTACATATTTCACAATAAACAAATCACTCAGAAAAATAAAATCCCTTTTCATGTCATACAACTTGAACATTAAATTGGACAGGATATTTTTTTATCACATTGTTTGTTTGATTTGATGTATGATATGTGTGTGACATGACACATAAGTGCATGTGCATCTAGCAAGAGCTTACTTTGACAGCTTTTTATTTAGAATTATTATTATTATTATTATATTGCAAGTATTTTGCATCGATGATGATTAACGAGACAGACTAAACGAGAATAAATAGAGACGTACATGTACATACATACATGGCATATGTTTATTTTTAAAGGGGGATTATCAAAATATGTATTTTATTTTGGTATAAAAAATATTCTTTTTCCGCAAACGCAATTTTAAATTTCAATTTATTTAGCGATGTATGGTACAAGTGTTTATGTTTTTCGTGGGGCTTCTTTGACGTCTGAATTCGACACAAAGACTAAAAAGGGGATGGCAACTGAAAAGACTTCTATATTTTTAGAATTATATTTCGAACTATCTAAATAAGTACTTATGTATATGTCAATATAAGGCTAGTATTATAATATAGTAGTATTATAATATATCTATCTCAAGATGTTGCAGTTTTTATTTGCTTGAATAATGATGGAAATGGGTGTGCGCTCCTATTAAAGCAATTTGTGTTGAATAGTGGCATTAAATAGCACGTTTTATGAACGTGCAATTTCGAAAAAAGAAGGATTTTTTTTAAATATATTTTTAGAATAAGCTCTTATGGGTTGGTAAAATTTTTGTCGTTTAATAAAAGAAAACAATTAAAATAAAAAGGCTTCTCTGAAAGACACTTAATTGGGTATTTGATGAAGTTAATGGGAAACGATAAAAAAATAAAGAAACCATGTCACCCTAAAGAACACATTTTTTTGGTTCCTTTTTATGAATTAATTAAACGAAATTGTAATAAAAAACTGACCCATATAGGGTTTATAATTATTTTGAAATGTTTTAACTATTATGGAATCGAATCTGAATGCATATATTTAAGAACTTTTTTTTTATTTAAGGACACTTAAACATTTAGTAATTTTTCTCCAGTTCTTTTAATCAAACCAATTTGTATTTAAAATAAATTCACTTTTTGTTTAGTAGAAGTTCTCTTTTAAATTAATAGAGTTAAAAAGAAATGTTTGTTGTTCTAAAAGCTTGATTTTAATTTTATGTGTTTAAGTAAATAGGTACAACTATATTTAATAGCATATTTAGTCCTATACCAGAGTTTGATTCAGGTAAAAAAAAAATAAATAAAAATACAAAAAAAAAATGGCGGAATGAATCTTTTTTACGAAAAGCATCATTTTTTTGTAAAATTGTGCATTGGCATTCTCCATTTTTTAGGCACTAACTTAGAAGAGTTTTTCTTACTAGGATTTAATATAAACCGATTGGGAAAGTGCCGGGGGAATACGCTAAAACAGGTTTTATGCATTTGACTTTGAGAAACAAAAATTTGTGATGATTTGAGTCCAAATTGACTATATATGTATATGTACTTTATAAAAATGATTAAAAATTAATTAAAACAAAACTCATTTTCATATTTTTGCGAATAACGAAGAATTTATAATTGAATTTTAGAAATTTACCACTGCCTTTCATATAACTTGTGAAAAAATTCAAGCGTTGCAAATATTTGTTTTATTTTTATCCAAGAATAATTAATCTGATTTGATAAAAGGCTGTTATTTATTAGGAAAAAAAAATTATAGCATTCCTCAGAACTTCCATTATGAAATTGATAAATCGTTTGCAAAATTAATGATCATTTTATTTATTTTTTTGAAATAAAAAATAATCAAGTTGTATTTAAAAATATATTTTTTTTCTAAATGATACTTAAATGAGCTCTAATGTGTCAAGATCCTGATGTTTTACATTGTATGTAGATAATATTTTGTATGTTTAAACAACTAAATAAAATACTATTTGGTCAAAAATTTAATGAACTTGTATTTATATACATTTACTTTCATTTAAATGCCTTTAAATTGCCTTTTTAATTAAAAACTTACTTTAATTATATATAAATACCTATATATACAATATCAACCTACAACTACATTTATATAAAATTTCCCGAAGGCTTTACAAACATCAATAAAAAACCGAATAAACACTGGATGTATACTGTATGCTAGTCATTGGAGATTACTAAACATTATAATGGGTCTGGCAGTTTGTGTACCCATTTCAATGGCTCAACATGTTCGACACTACCTTCAATAAGTCATTTAAGATTACTTACCTAACCTTATCTCAGTCCATAGAGGTTGGTTTAATTGCAGTAAAAAAAAAAATCTTTTCCCTTGTCACCACCAAAAACGAAATCGGGAAAATTAATTAATGTTTTAGTAAAAATAACAACAACCTTTTTGTTTCAATGTTATCAGCGCAAAAATACCATCTACAGAAAAAATGAATTACTACATTACCCATATAATATTCATAAAAGATTTACTTTGAAAAATTGATTACGAGTTGAAGAATGAAATGCAAAAATGTCACACGTCAGTATAATGTATACTGATAAGATTTCGGGTAAGATATACAAACAAATTCAAAGTATGAGTTATAATTTTATATACTTTACGTTTAGAGAGACATTTTATTCCAAAATCGGTTTTTTTTTAGTTTAACGGTATTATAAGAAAGTTTAAATGAACAAAAAAGGCTTATCAACCATATTTGTATAATTTACAAAGAACAAAAAGGTGGATCGTGGGTTACCCAAAGAAACAATGATTCTGCCCAAGTTCAAACATCAAGTATACCTATCCGCTGGCACATTAAATAAATATTTATTTAGTAAGAAAAAAAGGATTTCTTTTCCTCAGCTTGGATATTAATAAACATTAGAATTCCATTGCTAACCTTTGACTTCTGACTTAATACAAAGAAGAAAGTTATATTGTACGTAGCTCATCAATATTTTACTTCGAACACAAAGGTGCACACACATTTTCCGGAACAATGTGTTTGTAAAGTTGCTATATTAATGTATGTATATTGTATATAGATATCATTATCCAGAGGGAGATTGCAAAAGTTCGTAACATCATTAGTCAACCTTTTTCTTTTAAAGAAACTCATGCATACCTTTTTCAAACTGTGCAAAGAATAAGGTCAGAGATGAATCTTTACTTTTGCTCTTATATTATTAAAAAAAAAAAAAAAAAAAAAAATAAAACACAACTAGATACCGGTGTGGGAAAGGTACGATATAGTAAAATGCGTAAGCGAACTTAATTAAGATAGATTCTTTTTCATTCTTTTGAACTGCCAAAGGACAAAAGGCTCTGCCATATACATTGACAAGATGTCACCTGATGAGTGCATCGAAGAAACCACACAAACCTCTTAAAATGAATAATAATTTTATCATCATATATTGTGATTAGATTGTTCATCAAGAGACTAACTTTAAAGTGGATGCTTTTCCATTTTTGAATTTACACGAAATTATTTATGATTTATATTAGCAGCGCTTAATGAGGGCAGAAAGCTTAATGAATTTGCCTATTAAAAATTTAATAAATATTCATTACTGTATGTGAATTTACTCTCAGTAATTATCCCATATTGGCTATAAAAAGATATAGTATGGTACAAAAGTACAAAATTAAGCTTGAACTGGCTAAATTGTTATAATTACTCGTGTTAACTGTGGCGTATACTTATTTTTTTTTTTTAATTATCGATTTTTTTTTTCAGAACCACATGAGGTGGATCATGTTTAAGTGGCTAAATGGTTGAAATAATTGTAAATTTAATTATTTTTCATTTTGAAGGGTTTTAAATGAGAGTGTTTTTTGACAAGAGCAATGAGATCAAACGTAATTGATGGAGAATTTCAGTAGTGATTGAGTGCGCCATTGACGATAGACGTTTGATTTGTGGTTAGAATAGGTATTTACTTATTAACAATCTCATAAAGAAATTAGTATTGAAAAATGTGAAGTGTTATTTGAAATTTTTAATTTTGTTTAAAGCTTCTAAAAAGATTTCATTGGTCGAATCATTGTGTTTACCTTTATTTATTTGGCTGCTGTCTATTACATATCACACAATATTTGTTTTAATAGACGATGGCACAGTTTATCAAATATTTTTTTTTTATTAGAGAATCTTTTTTTTAGGTGTTAATCTTTTTGAAAGTAGATTTTGGAAATAATATGTACATAGGTATATCTAATACTGTCTCAGAATTTGGAGGTTTTAACCTACATCCTCGAATAATTCATTTTTAGTTTTTTTTCTTTGCAAAGCCTAAAAAAATAAGAAAGAAAACTTAAATTCATAAAAAAAATCAATTGAAATTTCATTGTTTGATTTTGTTTTCATACAAATCGATGAATGACTCAGAAACAAAGAAGAAAAATTTTATTCCAATAAAAAAAGTAAAAAAGACCAAATGTGCTGAAAGGTCAATGGATGATTGTTTTGATTAAAACAAACGAATACTAGAAGCTGTAGAATGAAAATGATAACCTCCGGTGGTTTTTCGGTATACATATTTCTTCATGTGGACTTTATCTGGATTTTGTTGGTTAATATTGTGTCGAAAAAAATGAACAATAATTTGAGTTGCAATATACATTTATGCTCATGTATTGAATTTTATGTGTATGTTAAAATATTATTCGATTATATTATGTTATATATTTATAACACAAGTTTTGAAATAGTCTAGTCATAGTTAATTAATTGTTTTTTCAAAGAGTTTTTTTTTAAATCAAAAGTTCATTTAATTTTATCATTTCTGCGTTTGAAAGTTTTAGTTAGAAATTATTTATTGGTCTTAAAACAGACAAAAAAAAACAGTTTTAATATAAATCAAATTATATTTAATTCTTATGCGGGTAGGCATTTCAATCATTTACGGTTAAAAATTAATTTACTTTTGCGAGAAACCTCGATGGGAGGTACAATAAAAGATACAAAAAATAATAAGTGAATTATTTTCATAACTATTCCATCTCAGAAGAAGACCTAAGGTATGAAGCACTATTGTTTTCACTTGGAGAATTTTTTAATTCCTCGAAAGATGCATTAAATATGCATTAATAATAAATAATTAATATTAAATAATATTTATAGTGAAATCGGCTAGATTCGAAACTAAATCCTTAAAGTTTACTTCTTAAAGCAAATAAATGGTATCTAAATGATGAGGTACTGAAACAAAAATTAGCTTTTTCATTCGCCAACATTTTTGATAAAATATATGTATGTATGTCTTTTTTAATGTAAAACTATGAAAATGACATGTTGAATGATTGTAATCCATAGCTTGATTCATAAATAAATATTTCTAACAAATAAAAATAAATTTGGTGGCGTGACAGCTCGTATAGAACAAGGGCCTAGTTACTTAAAACTGTCAACCATTCCTTTGTGCGTGTCATTGGCAGGAATGAAAGTTAAGTAGCATAGGCTGGGAAACAACCGCAAAACTTTCGGTGTGACAGTCCTTTCGCACTAACCATCACGCCACGGTCTAAAACAATTCATAAATAAATACATAAAATAAATAAGGGTTGAATCTGCGGGTTCGCGCCAGCAGAGTTTCTAAATTTATTCAGAATTATCCTAAAACATAAGCAATAAAATCAATTATTATATAAAACGTTTATTCATTAAATTCTACACATAAGGCCTCTTGGATATTTTAGATCTTAAGTGTATATTAAAACCATACTAATTAAAACAAATTTCTTCTCACGGGAAATGAAATTTTCCACCAGAACTATTTTATTTTTCGCAAAAAAAAAAAAAACACAATAAATAATATCAAATTTTTAATCAACACGCAAAATCATAAAAAATTGATATAAATTATTAATCTTAAAAGCAGTAAAAACACTTAACTAGCCGCCTATTAAAAAACAAAAACCGGCACGCTAAGTTATTAGGTCATCCACCATCGTAATTTATCAAGGTCAAGAAATACTATCGATTGTTAAATAATGACAGACTAACGGACAAAGAAGGCTTTTATGGTCGTCCTTACCAACTTGACATTGATAAAACACAAAACCCAAAATGATATCTTAATAGTTCATAAATTGTCAAGGCCCACCAATAACGATATATTTATATGAATACAAAAATTACATACATACATATTTATGTAAGTCCAACCCCTTAAACCAATTCTCACAACTAACCAACAAACGTTGCAATACGTATCTAAGGAAAGTTTCTTAATTAGGTACAAATTTAAGGTATGAACCAAAAAAAAAAAAAACAAACTCAGTAGATATTTCACAAAGTTCTTGTCCACTTTTTTTTTTTTGTTTTATCGTCTTGTAACTTTTGCAACTAACTGCAAAATAAAAACATAATTAGAACAAAAAATAACAGAAATATTTTTGTTTCCCGCTTCATTATCTTTTACGACTTCAAGAGGTGTATAAAATCTCAACCCACTTAACATAATTTGCAGTACAAAGTCATAATAAAAACCTACCTTTTCTTGAATTCAAACTTTGTCCGGGGGCCAAAAGTTCTTAAATATTTTTTTTTTTGCTCGCTCGACAGTAAATCAACTTTTTGGCAAAAGAAATAAAATTACTCGTTATTTATTTCCACACCACAATTCCCAACAAAACACAATTTCTTTGCAAGATTTTTATCCAATATCGTTTGTGGAAATTGAATTTAAGATACTTTTCTCACGTATCCAAACAGGTATTGGATATTTATTTTTATTTTTTCAGATATATATTTTTTTTTTAACTCCACCACCAGGGGGGTAAGAGACACTATGAAAAAAAACTGTAACCGTTTTGCAACATCAACGACTTTCCGGTTTGGAGCTTCTTTTTTTTTGTATCAAAAAACGGCAAAATAATAATAACCCCGCACTTGAAGTCCTACGCATTCATTTCTCAAAATAAACAACAACAAAATGTTGAGATGAATTATTCCACTAAAGAGTTGCAAGAAATAAAATTTATCCAAAAAGTTCAAAAATTTAAATTCGACGATGCTAGAGATAGCTTCGTATCTGCACTGCGCGACGTTTCGAATGAAACTGAATTTCAGAAGTGGATACGTCGAGATTGTTTGCCTTACATTTCACTTGTTGCATACTAAACCAAGCAACATGTTGCGAAAATAGATATGAGATACACAGAATATACAATTTTTGTATCTGTTTGGGTACTTTATAGATGTTCGTACGTCGCTCGTCGTACCTGTCGTACTATCGTGTACTTTGTTTTGATTATACTTTTTCCGTTTTTTCTTGTTAGTCTGCCTCTTTTCAGTTCAGATTGTTGGAGGTATTGAAGTGGAGTGTTAAATAGGGAACCGGGCCGGATGATAAACATCGCGGTTTATGTTGTTGTTGTCGGCTTTTACCGGCTTTTTTTGAATTGTTGATTGCGCCGAGATATCATGTATCTGATGGATGGATGAGAGCTCAGAGGGGGTGTTTTCAATAAATTTTCATTGACTTTTTGCTGGGATTTTACGATTACGTTAATCTAAAGCGAAGCATCAGGTAAGCATGTAATTTGAATGAGGCCTACAATACCCCATTTTTCTATTGTATACCTTAGTTTGTGTAAAAATGATGTCGCATAATATATATACGTTCAATCTTTTTTTGTTGCTTTTTGCGTAAGAGGAGATTTTTTTTAATAACAAAAAAAATAATATGCGCACCAAAGCAAATTGTGATTTATTTATCGATTGATATTAGAAAGGTATATAAAGTGGCAGCATAATTGACACACTATTGAAATTGATATTGTTGGGCACTCTGGGAATAGAAGTTATTTTGTGAATTTTTAATGCATACCTACAGATCTGTCGTTATAAATGGCTGGGGTTATGGTCATTTGAACTAAGGCCAAAAAGATGCTTTGGTAACTATTAGATTAAGAATGACTAGAAATATAATGAAGCCTTAATTTTGAAAAAAAAAATCGATAAGCAAACAACATTAATTACATTAATACATTAATTTGTTTTAAAATACCAGAATTCATACTTCTAATTAAAGATATCTTAAGAATACCTACATACCTGCAGGATATATGATCCCAAAATTTTTAAAGGCTGTCCTTTGGATTATACCTATTACTTTTCAATTTAAACACGTAAGTTAACGTATTGCCGCACTATTTTTCCCTGAAAAAAATCGATTTATTTAAATTCCTATTAAAAGGCAGTACCAAACCAGTCTTCTGTGTAGTAGTCTTCAAAGAAAGACTTGTGACAGAAACATTTAAAAAATACAAACTCATCCAATGAACTTAATATTTTGGAAGGTCTTCGAATGAAAGTTAAAGCTGATTTATAATATAATAATAATAATAACAAATCCTTAGTTTATAGCTAGGTATACATACGTCAAAAATGGCGATCGGTTTAACTAGATTTAATTAATAAAACTTTGCAATAATGCTATCATATCTGTTAATTTAAAAGATTGTCAGTCGGAGTCATTGGTAACTAACATACATATATACAACAAGTACTAATTGACATCATAATGTCTTATCATATTTTCTCTGATCACTCATTGAAAATTCATAAACCATTAACTAGTAACTACTGACACCATTTGCAAAACTAATAAGTCCGCCAGAGTAATACAATTATATTATACTACACTATATTGGTCTCATATATAAACGTTGTCTTACTTTCGACAACTGTCCAACTTTGGAAATTGTGTTCAAAAACCTTGTTTATTGTTTTCTTATAGCTGCCTAACTTAGACACAAGAGATTAGATTGTCTTCACCGTGAATAATGTGATATTTATTTTTATTAAATAAAGCATATTTCCACCAATTTGAAAAAAGTTAGACAGTGTCTAAGTAGACAAAAATCTAATAAATACGACTGTATATGTATATAATTAATCCTATATTCTCGTACCTTTTGTTTAGAAAATAAGACTTCTTTGTATACTTATGCCCACAAAAAAGTCTTATTTTTTAATATATATGCAGCTACTCTGTTATTAAATTTGTTTTATTTAAAATATTTGTTTTATCGTCAAATTGAAATTGGGTGAGCTTCAAAAAAACACACAATTAATTCCTGAAAATTTGCTAAACGAATCGTAAAATCAAAGACTGATCATCCCACATATATGTAGATTCTCTCTAGTGTAATTTTTACGACCATCATCTTTGTAGCTTCGTCGTTGGCACGTATATCTAACGATCAACGACCGCAATCATCAGTGCTAATTATATCGATCTAATAATCTAAATGGAACACACCTACATAAACAACACAACACACAAAGAGTAAGGGTTTATCTTCTTCCAAAATGCTTTCCAATTCCAAATATAAATTACTTGAAAACTGCTCATCTTGTCAAGAAATTTCTGTAAGATTGCATCTTCGTGATGGGGTTGGATGCGCCTGAAAAATAGAATAGAATAGAAAAAAAAAACAAGACGATCAAAATAGAACTCATCAATGTTCTGATCTGATACAGATTGGATTTGTTTAAAACTTATTTCCCTTTCCATAAATACATGTGCCAGCAATTTAAATTTAAGCTTTGATATTGTTTGGACAGGTTTTGTCGGATGATAAAGTCACCCCAAAGTTTATTTTAGTAGAATTTATACGATGCGAACAATTTTTGAATCAAAGTATGTACATACATACTTTAAAAACTCGCAATTAAACTACGTATGTACATTGTAAATGCATATAGTACATATATTCGTTCGTATATAATGTTTTCTTTGCTGAATCAAGAAAAATTTACAAGTGAGAATAAATTATAAATTCTGTTTCATAATTGTCGAAAAAAAATAATTATGGAAATTTCTTCTGTTTCGTAAAAAAAAAAATTGTTAAAAATTCTTAAGACTGATACACAATTGATACTCATATACTATGATAAAAATATCTAGGTATTATGTTTCAAAATGTTTGTGTTTATCAATATATATTTGTCCAAGCAAATCTTCAAAACGACTGAAACAAATTTAACTTCACTTTACAGACAAGGAACTTTACAAGACAAGAACTTACCAAAAAGTAGTAAGGCAACTATTCCGCAATAAGGTATAATCATCAATGTAAAATTTTAAACAGATTAGCTCGGAAAATTAAACGATTTAGTACGATGTTAAAGCATTTTTAGTATGATAAAAATGCTTTAACATCGTACTAAATCGTTTAAAATTTTGCGTCATTAATATTAATTAAGCAGCATCACACTTCTTAACAATTTTCAAACTTAAAAGCTGTTTACCAAAATATTCTAAGTTTTAAAACATTTTTGTTATCCTATTTTCTTAATAAACTACAGCTGAACACGTCTAAAATACTGGCAGTTCGTGCAAAATAGTAAGCAAACATGCCATTATCAAATTTTTGTTAATGTCAAAGTGGCATTTGGAGTTAGTATGATACTAAAAAATAAAAAAGGCCATGTTGTCCTGTTTTTAAACTGAGCTAAATTCTAAAAAAATTGTCTTCTTCAAATTTAAGAAATTTTTAATTATTTTTATTTTTTTATTTTTATTTTAAAAATATTTATATTCCAAAGCGGACCGGCTCGCGTTGCAACAACATCGCGTGTCGCGTCTATTGTGTTTAAGCATTTAATCCAAAAACACATTCCACTCTTCAAAGAACACTATGGAAATGAAACACATCTGTCATAATTTGACGTTTTTCCACACGTGTTGTTTTGTTTACGAATTTTCTTGATTTTCTTTAGCAGTATCTTTAATTTTTTTTTTAAAGATACCAAAAATTAGTTAAAATTCAAAACAAAAAATGTCTTCCGAGGAAGGTAAGTAGCTCTGTAAATAAACTGTAACCAAAATAAATTCATATTCTCTTATAGAATTCATTCGCTGGTTAAATCGCTCTGAGAAATCATTCGAAGAGAATTTCAGCTTTGCCATCAAAGCATGGAAATCATCTGAATTTCCGTTGTCCAGTAAATATGAAAAAGTCCTTGAGTGGTTTGCTGGTAAAACAAAACATCTGGGAAAATCAACAAGCGACTTCAATGAGAATATATTTAATGAATTCCTTCAATTGCGCTGTCCTCTCGGATCGATTGATCTGACGGTAAAACGAAATTTTATCGAAGGAATCCTGAAATGGATACGCAGCTGGAAAAGTATTGACAATCGGAAGCCCATCGAAATTCTTTTTAGCATATCAGAATGGGAAGTGATGCAGGATCTCTTTAGAACTGAATATGAAGTGTGTGCCAAAGTTATGGGACAGATCTTCAAAAGCTACGAGAACTATTTGCGGTGCTTCGAGGGTATCCTCGTCGGAAGTGAGTCTGAATTTTTTGGTAAAATCATGGAAAAATTGAAGTACCGGTGTACTAAGGCAGGTAACCTGAAAGAATTCGAAAAAAACTTCACAGAACACACGTTTCAGCACCTGGTCGAATTGATAATTGTTTTTTTACACAAAGGAGTCAAATTTTTCGATGATCTCTTAGAGCTAGAGAAGACTCTTTACACTGACTACGTTGAAAGTAACTTGATAGCCAAGTTTTTAAAGCTTCCCACCCATGTTAACCTTCTGGCTTTCGAGTGTGCCATCGCTAATTATCGGGGTGATAATAATTTCTACGAATTACTTATCAATGTCATTTTTGATAGTCTTCTCAAGGGGGAAATGGCCGAGAATCAGGGTCTTAATCTGACAATAGCCGCATATACTCTTGAAATGTTCAGAAAACACGACATTTCCTTGAATTTTGTAATGAAAAACAAGCAAACTGGCATTCAATTTTTTGGAGATAAAGTAACGTCCTTTGTTACTCAGTTCCAAGAAGAACATTTATTTGAAGTTCTTAATTTGCTATGTGCAACTCTGCGTCTGAATCCGCTCATTCTGGAAAAAAATGTCTTCGAAATCACAGCTAAAATTATGGTGGCCAAAAAAAGCGACCAGGAGCAAGAAGTTTTCGAAGAATATCTAATCCTTTTGATGGAGATGTTTAGAAAACTAAGCAGGGCTGAGAAATTTGTTGCTTATCTTCAGAAATCCATCAGGGATCTTTTGATCACTCACAAAGTTCCAAAAAAGACAAAAAGACGCAGAACAATCACAGATTCACTCGAGGAAGTTGGCGGGAAGAAAACAAAACTCGAAAATGGACAACAAATCAAAGTATCCTCGAACGATGGAAAAGACAATTTCTACCTTCAAGTTTTATTCAGAGACTTCCATCAGCATACAAAATTAATGAATAAAACCGAGAGAGTCAGTAGCTTTCCTCATATTTCCTTTGCATGGCCATCGACGTCGGCGGGACTTGGATTCTCGAAACTCATCATAGGCCTAATGTCCAAACCATCGTTGGTCATTTGGAAGACATCGATTTATGCCCTCAAAGAGCTTATAGCAGGCACAACCTCACTTGACGATAACACCCTATTTCTGTTTGATTTTTACTCGTCTCTGGTTTGTCAGTATTTTTCCGGTTGTAAGCTTCCCGAACAATCGGACAAGTTATGGTCTGAAATCGAGTCAAATCGGCAACTCACTCGCGGAACTCTCAAGGAATTCGGTCACTTCCTTTTGGCCCAGGAACACAACAATCGCACGATGAATGCATTTCTGGAATGCAGCTACTATGCGGGATTGTTTGACCTCCTCTTATGGTACTACCGTCCGGATTTCATGGCAAACGATGAAGAGTTCTCAGAGTTATCGAAAACTCTGCATGGGTATCTGTCTGAGGATGAATGGATGTTGATTAAGCAAAGAATCATCAATTTTGGCCGAGTAGAGTGTAAGTTCAATGTGAATCGTTTGCTCCTTCAGCAGTTAAAGGGACGAATGTTGTTCCAACGAAAAAAGTCGGTTCATCTCCAGAAAACCATGTTGGCACCAGCTTCATCAGACTTTGAACAAACAAGGTTAGTCATCTCGGGGACAAATGACGGTGCTTGGTTGCTGTCCACCATGAGTTCCAAGGAGAAGCATGAAATTTGCGAGCTTCTTGTCCAAGAACTGGACATTGAGATGATTCAAAACTTGGCCGTGGATATTGAGGCTTTGGAGATGATTGTACTCGAGTTGTATCGCAAGCTCGGAGTGCTTTTCCAGGGAAGCAAGAAGGCAATATTGAGTAAAATTGATTTTGATGAAGACGTGGAGACGATAGCCAAGATTGTAATGGAAAAAAAGGATGGCTACTCGGTGAAGAAGATCGAAACCGATGGATTGAAGGAGGTTCTTGAGATCATGGGAAAACTGCCGATTGGCTGTTGTAGAAAAAATAAGAAAGAGCTTTTCTTTGTCCTGCAGTTAGCTTTATTCAGAGATTTGAAAGCAACCGAAGAAGTGGAGCAAGCGAAAATGGCTTTCGATATTCTAACAGGTAAATTTCGTGATTTAAAAACAAACATAACTTCTTATACTTCTTTTCTTTAGATCTTCTCCATTTCGGTGATCAAATTCAAATATTCAAATACTTCCCTATTGATCGTATGGTGCTTATTCTGCCCCCATCTCAAGCTATTGAGCTTTATACGTTCATCTTCTCAACTCTGCGTTTTAATGTTGATATTGCGGATGAATTCCTTAAATCCATTCAAAAAATATTGGAAGACAACAAATTTGAATTAACCGATGACCATGTGAAGCTCCTACTGATGACAATCGAAACTTTAACTGAGAGTACCACACATAAAAAGCTAAAAAAGTTTTTGGAAGGAAGTCTAAGTATCTATGAATCACACGTTATGACATATTTCAAGGACGAAGCCGAACGAAAAGCTAAGAAGGATAAGAAATTTGTAGAAAAAACCCTTTCAGGCTTTGTCGTTTATGTGAAATCGATCTTGGCAAAGACGAAAGTTGCCGAACAACTAGATGAGAATTTTAGGAGAATCTGCAAGATTTATATTGGATATTCGGTAAGAAGCTAGAAATTCATTGGAATATTTCATAAGCGTCATCTAGGTCACGTTAATCTATAAACTGAATAATATTTTTAACATTCCTATTTTTTCAATTTATCGTTAAGATGGATTGTCACAATCCTCACGCCATAAAATTGATCATGATAGCACTCGCAAATCATACCATCTTACACTTCGATCAAGACGAAATCGAATTCGTTCTGAATAGCTACTGGAAGCAATTGAATGAAGATTTAAAAGCATCAAAGTTGGACGAGAAAACAGCAGAATCAGTAATCAAAATCGCTATAAACAATAAAACAAATGAAGATCTTCTCTTTACGTTGAAGAAGATTGGAAAGGATTTTCCAAAGGAAGACTTTGGCTATATTTGCAGGCTTTTGGGGCTTATTGCAAAGTGTCCATTTAGTACGATTAAGGGAGCGGTGCGTATAAAATCAATTTTATTCAACCAAATACTTTATTGATTTGTTCTTTTGTTTTTTTTTAGATTTTCAATGAGCATTTTAAGTTAATTACCTTCAATATAGCGCTTCGCTTAGAAAAGGATGACCAATTTCAAATTGTCGACTATGAAACTGAACTGAGCTTGCTAGAATGCCAAAAGGCGATCGCTGAAAATTCCAAGGTTAGTTCGAATGTTTTTGTTGCAATTTTACTTATCCATATCAGAGGAGTTTCTCGTCTCTGAGCAGAACGCAAATAATAGGTTGTACCCATTCCCCAGTTGAAGTAATTTCTTTTTATTATTTTTGTATAGATTCCTATGTCTTATGACACTCTTGATGATATCTTGGCCTTTATGATGGATATCAATGTGAAAAAGTTCCCTGTTGGTGACACTAATGTGAAACTATTCAAAAGTATTCATCTGGCTATGACGGAATTATGTACAATTCTTATTAAACACCGGCATTTGATCCTACTGGATAGAGTTCCTCAATTTGTGCACATCTTTAAAGATCTTCTGCAGGCAATTTGTTGGTATAAAAGTGATCGCCAAAAAGATACACCTCTGGCAAGTGAAGAACTAGACGATTTGGCTGAATTAGCTTTGAAAATGGAGAGTCTTATGCATTTGATTGCTACACATAGTTTGGAAGTTAAACGAGTTGCACCATATGTTCTTACGTTTACCATCAATCTTATGGTTTCCAATAAAAGGCCTACAACACTTTATCCTAAGGTGAGTTTTTTGATTGATTGATTTAAAGCATTTTTATGAAAATTTTTGTCTTTTCTTTTTTTTTTTTAGATAAAAACTCATATTGAAAATATTTGCTATGATCTGGTGGCTGTTTGTGATCATCGTGTTGGAAGGTTTATTTTAAGATGTTCGAATGAAGCAGCGAGACAAGCCTACGAGGTTCTGGTTAAGGACCATAAAAAATATCACAAGTTCAAGGGAAAGGTGTAAAGTTTTTTTTTTTTATTTGTTTTATTCCCGATGTACCTTAAGAAGACCATTAAAGATGACTATTTTAAAATTAACAAAAGTACTTTTTTTTTTTATAAATCGGAATTTAATTTTAATAAAGTGCACGCTTGGATTGCATGAACTTAATAATAATAACAAGTATATGTATAATAATATATTAAATAAAAAGTAAAATACCCATGAGACTGGTTATTAGTTTCTATCTCCAAATAAAGAACGCTGTCTGAATTCTTGAACAAAATATGGATCTATGCTTACAAAATTTCAAAAACCGTTGTAAAATCGGTTTGTTTAAGACTAATTTTGTATGGATAAAATTTCTTAAGCATTTAAAAAATGGTATGCCATTTTTAAGTATCTAATAACATACACCAACCACAAGATTCAAAAAAAAAATATAATCTGAAAAATAATCATCTGATACTCTTCAGAATTTTAAAAATAAGTACCGTTTTACTTTGAATTAAATTCATTGAAACAATCAATTGTATCGATAGAATCGAATACAAGAATATAGATGAATAATTTAACGTCAACATATTTTTCTCATCTATTTTTAAAGTGTTTAAATTCTTAAATGGAGAACATTTTATATTTTTTTGAATTATAACCCTTCTTAAGGCTTTAAAAAACTTAATTGAAGTTCGCCTGTTTTTATTTGTTGTTTCCAAATGGTTATTGACATCTATAGAATACCCAACTCCAATGTTCCTTCACTGGGCCATCTAAAATGTGTGACCCTCATGCCATTTTTAACAGAATATGTCGTTAGAGTTTCTGTGTTTAATCATCTGTGTTTAATCATTTGTGTTTAAATCGAGGGTAAAAGAAGAGGTAGGTATGATGAAATGATAGAAGTTAATGAGCTTCAACAATTTTCTATTCAACCAATGGCATATCACTTGATACAAGAAATACCGAATTTGGTAGCTTTACTTTCGTAAAGAGGTTTGTGACAAGCATTGTCTTTAAAAACTTATAAGTATAAAAAGTTTTTCTTTTTTAAATGTCGTCTTAGATTTTGTGTTTAAGCAAAATAAACAACTTTATTTGTTCCAGTCATTATTTGCTAATCTCAAGTTTCGAACTCTTAATCCCTCAAAAAGTTCGTGTTGTGAATTTTAGCCGTTAGTTCAATCGTTAAACTTTTTAAACTATGATACAGGAGAGAGAACACAATATTCTAAAGCTTTTGCTGAATTACGGCGAAATCACTGAGCATTCAGTTTTTCTCTCAAAAAAAAGAGGGGTATTTCAAAACAACTTTCAGAGAAAAAAGTTCACAAAAGAACACATCTTTTATTGTAATTTACTGGCCAAGCCAAGCTATAGACTCCCGCCATAACTAATGTAGCCCGTTCCTTTGCAGAAGCCTTGGGATAATAATATGTTGTTTTTTTTCGCCTGTAATATCCACTTTTTGACCTTTATTCACTTTCGTGTCCTGTAATGTTGTGTAAAAAGGTTTTAAAATGGATTACCGGGACTTAAGCCTAAGGGAGATGATGGGCATGTAATTTCATTTTCGCTTGATGCGAACTTCATCAACACAGCCTGCGGTATAAATGGGCTATGCTCCTGTTGCAATCAACAAGCTCAACCAAGCTAAGGCGAGAAAGATTTAGGATTAATATGAAATTTAGACGTGGAGTGTTTAAGGAAGAAACGACTTTTATATCAGGGTCACAGGAGGGCAAAGATTTTTTGTTTGTATGATTTTTTTTTTTTTTTGTTAAAAGAACTGTTGATTGCCTACTTGAAATCGGCGTTAAATTGTTGTGGGGTTTTTCATTTTGAGAACGGTTTTATTTGATGCTTCGAGGGATAAATTCAAAGTTTAATTTAACTTAAGAACCTACAAGATATTTAAATTTGAATCCTTGTTATCTAAAATGACCAATTTGAGCGCGTCAAAATGTCAAGGACAGACAAAATCAGAGAGATTATTTTAAAATATGAAGAAAAAGTGGGTGGAAATTAGAGCTCAACAGATTTCCCTACAGATGCGGCGCGCTCTTTTAGTATGCCATTTTCTATAAGCTGGCAAGACACTTTTTCACTATAAAATCTTGTATCTATGTTGGTATACATTAAATCGGCTCTTGGGTTTTCGGTGTAAGTATGTAGATATGTATGTATGTATGTATATTGAAAAATAATTGGGGTTTTTTCAAGTGGTTATTATTTTGGTGTTGAGTTGAATTGAATATATAATTAATTCTTTGCTGTAACATGAAACTTTTGTATTATGAGCTTCACACATTTTTCAATATACATATGTAGGTACATACATATTTTATTTTTTATGATATCATGAAGACAGACATTAATTTTGTTATTGATATTATTTTTGCTATGAAAATGAAGCTTGCGTGTGTAATTCCATTTAAATGTTTGTAATCCTTGTGAGTCTCTGAGGTCCAATTTCTATTGAAATTTTTTATTTGAAATGAAACAGTCTGTTCAATTGTTCATGTAGGTAATTTGAATCTTAATCAGTTGTTTTCAGACGTAATAAACGAATAAAGTTTAATTTAAAATAAAAAAATAATTGTTAACCATTATCAAGCTATTGAGGTAACTTTCACCTAAGTAAATCAAATTCTGTACTCAACAGAAATTCCAAACAAGGAAATGTAATATTATCGTTAAGCGAATTGATCGAAAAACAAAAAGGGAAAAAGCAAAACAATTTTTGCGAAGTGGACATAAAATATTGTGACCGAATAAAATGACCGATATTGAAACAAAGAAAAAAAAAAGATAATAGGAACCAATATCCTTGCTACTGATGTCCATTTTGGGTATTGAAAATTGGAAATCTTAACCCTGTTAAGTAAGTGAAATTTCAAAAACATTTTATTAAAGAAATATCTTTTCTCACCTAAAGAAGCACGTAGGTGGTTCCGGGCAATAAGATTCAGTCGAATAAAAGTTAATTTCTTGGAAAACTTTTGTTACCTCTTGAACTCATATACAAAAAATTATATGTACATACCTACCTACTTTGTAAAACGATGAAATGTTTGACTGAAGTTAAGTATCTCGGTATGTGCTTAAAAAAATGAGAACATTGAAATGCTTTTCAGAATCGAGTCCAAAAAGAACAAATGCGATAAAAAAAATAATATTCGATTATGGGAAATGCATATATAGGCATGACTACATGTATTCAGGAAGTACAGATCCTTCCTGGAATACCTTGATCCATGGTCATGGTTATAGACTTAAGTATGTTTTTATATCTAATTTCTGATTATATGTATGTCCCTAAAAGGATAACTAAATAATAATGGGTAGCTACATTTCTGTTCCCGAAATCGAGACTATTTTGTAAATCTTATTTAATGTCCAGTTCACGGCCACGACACGTCTCGATTTATTTATATTTAACTTGATATTTGCGGTGGGCATTGAATTAAAATAAAGGTAGTAACATTTTGATTAGATATAGGTAGGTACCTCGGGATAACGAGATCTCTTAACAGGTGACTTAAGTCTAATTAAAATTGTTCGATCAAGCATTCTATTTGAAAGAATTGAACTAAAACAGTTAGGTGAAAGCACATTTGAAAGCATTTATTGGACTATTTTAGAATTAGACTATTAAAATAGGATATTATGATTAGATTGATTTTTAACAATATAACGTCATTAGAAGAACTGAATTTTAATAAAACTTAGGTTATATACATATGTAGGTACCTACATATATACATATAGAAATTTTCGATTTCGAATCACCGAATAATCATAAATTACGGTGGTGGACCCAAGTCAGTCTATTATGTCCGTCAATCTAATTGCGTCAGTACCCATAAACCGCTGATGGAATTTTCTTCAAGTAGAAGAAGATTCATGGGCGTCATAATGCATCTGCACATGTTACGTTAAGCAAAAAGATTACGATGATTTTAATTCGATTTAACCAGATTATCTAAAATGGTTGTAATCCGAGTACAACTAGGTATGTATATTATTTTCTTCAAAATTCTTTCCAACATAAGAATTTACTCGCACAAGTCGTTGTTGTCACGTACCCGACCAATCCAAAACCAAATCAAACCAAACCTCCCAAAACATTACCAATTTCGTGCTCACAATATATGTACATATATAAATCACATTGGTCTCTAGTTTCTAGAACTAAATTCCATTCACTTAGTTATTCACCATTGCATCTCTCATTTTCATCGTATAGAAAAGAAACAAATATATAGTATATAAATCGCATAGTTGCACACGGTGCAACGTGATGCTATTTACAGCTAATAGAGATCCGATTCCCCAGTCTCATTGCATATATATTCAAGCAGAAATAATATATATACCTATGTACTTTATTCATTTCAATTGGAACTGTTTCATGAAATTCTCTGAAGCTTTCATTTCATAAAAGAAAAAATAGAAAAATGAAAATGTAAATAAACATTCCCAGGGATAAATAAAGGATCCTTTCTGATTTTTTCAATCATCATTCGAGACGAGAAAGAAGGGTCGACTAAAATGGCGCATCAACAACGATTGTCATCTCCAATGATTTATTGTTTTCTGGAAAAGATTAGGTATATACTATACAGTCTCTTGGGTTATTATGTTTGATAGCCCTGGCCTGACTTGGCTGGTTGATTGTAGAATGTAGGTACCCATAGGTAGGTTTACTTGACAGTTTTTATTTTATTTTATTGTTGTGCGGCAGCAAATCAAGAACTTTGAGCCTAAGACTTTTTCAATTTTAAGGATTTAAAAGATTTCATTAAATTTGCTGTTGAATATTTTTATTTTAAAAATTAACTTTTTTAACCTACTTTATATTGTGTAGCTTAAACAGGGGGTTCTGAGCAAAATAATTCATCCATTCAAACCAATCTAAATTGGCCTCGGCTAAAGTTTAAAATCTTCAACTTTAAATTAATTTATTCCTTAGAAAGAAAAAAACATCAGTTTATCCTGTGAATTTGACAAACCCTAATAATAACAAAGTTCAAAAAATAAATGCACATATTATGTTGTGTCCATTTCAAACAACAAATACAAAAAAAATCATCAGTATACAGTTATACACACACTTCCAACTTCATTCTCGTTGCGCTTTTAATCCCAAGATCTGAAATGTTAAATCATTTTCTATTGTTGTCGCACAATATATCCACTTTAAGGAATTTCGCTATATATGAACAAACCTACATACATTTTTATTTACCAATTTTCATATTTTATATCCAGTTTACTTTAAACAACCCCCAAGTCCCAATTTGGTTCGTGTGTATGGAACACAATACTGGTGCTTAAGGGCGCTTTTTTCAAAAGTAGCAAATGTAACGTATACGCCTTGCAAAATGTTGCAACAAGCGTACACCACTAGAGAAGAATTTTTGCCTTTTGGTGTTATCGGATCGTATGAAATATCCTAATTTTTAGGAAAAGTTGCCAAAGAAATACCTACAAACTGAAAAATTGCTGATTGGGATTATTATTTTGATAATTTATTAATAAGTAGTTGACAATAAAGTTATTTTTTTTTGAAATATAAAATTTCTAAAATTGCATAAAATTTTTTTACAAATTCTTTTTTTGTTCCAAATTTTTTTATTTTTTTAGAAGCGTTTGTATACAAAATTTAATTTAAGACCGTTTGGCCAGCCGAAAATTCGAAAACATAAATAAAGGTTCTATTAGGAAATATTGCTATAAATAGGTAGGAGCTAGTGTAAGTATTCAATTTAATAAGAATTTGACTAACGGTTTTACTACAGAATGGAGGGTATCTTTTTTTTTTTTTTTTTTAATCTTTCAGGTACCTTGAAAAACAAAACTGAAAAAACAAGCTTTTATTTTCGAAAAAAAATTTTAATTCAAAAAATATTTTTTTTGATATTTTGTTATACAACACTTTCGAAAAGCATTCGCATGAGAAATATTTATCATAATAAGTAAAACTGTTTTCGAGAAATTCAAAAAGAAAAAAAGGTTCTATTGTATATGTACATAAGTCCCCATTCATAACATTTATTCATAATTTTTTTTAACAAAAACTATGGAACTTTTTTTGAGACAATTAAGACTTTCTTTGACGGCTAAAAAATATGGTATAGAAGCTATAAGAACTGTTATTTTCGGTCCTAAAATTTTGTTTGTCTTACAATTTTATGATTTTTTATTTCTACTATTCAGACCATGAACATTCTATAGAATCAATTCTTCGTCATGATTTATGGGAATTTATTTGATACAACCCATTCAGCACTAGTGATGGTTTTATTCATTGCTGACATTGAAACTTTTGTGCTGCGCTGCGAACAAATTCCTTGGAATCCCTTGGAGCAACACACGTTCCATAAACAGACATATTATAGAGAATAAAGAAAACACACAATGTCGGGCTTTGGACAGCGCACTCAATTTCTTAATTCGGTTCAACAACTGCATTTTGTCATCCTTGGAATCAAGCGAAAAGATTGTTGTGTTAAAGTAGTTAAAGCTACATATGTATGTACTCTCAAATTTCTTGATAAAATTGAAGCACTGCAGTAGTAAATATATATTTATATTGTAAAATATTTTTTCTTCTTAAAATTATATATGTAGTTGTGTTGTACAGTCGATTTCGCTTAACTGAAACACCCTAGTTGAACAGAGAATTTGTTTCAGCTAAACAGAGTTCTCAGTTAACCGAAATTCGTATAACTATGTAAAATCTCGTACCTATCTATTCATCAAAAAAAAAAAAAAAAAAAAAAAAAAAAAAAACATACTCTACCCGTATGAGAATTCTCACAATTACATAGGTACATAAAAATAAAAGAACCAAAAATTATTTTAAAATAAACGGACCTGATATATTGAACCGTTTTATTGTCACATGCCAAAATATTACCAATTGGAAAGTGGAAGTGTTCATTTTAGAGTTCATTTCATATTTATTAAACAAATGCAGTTTTTGAACAAATTATTAACATTTTTAATTCATCAAATCAGCAAGTAATTCTGCTTCGTTTGACAGCTCATTTGCCAAATTCGGTGTAGTATCATAGCTGGAATACAGACTATAGGAATAATATTGTACATACCTATGTACATACATAATGATGAGGATTTAACATTCTTTGAAATTCAAGGTCATGTTTATGTTAAGTAAAATATCACTACAAACCATCAAACTCTCTTGATCATTTTTAATCCTTTCAGAAGGTTAGTTATTATTTTTAAAAAATAATCGCCGAATGACGAAAATTGAGAATATGATATAAAATCCAAAAGGTGTGTTCGATTCAAGATTGTTTGTGGAGTTAAATAAGAGAAAAATAATGTTTTATTTAGTCGAATTTTTTGTGTTCACTTGAACAGAGTTTTTATTAAACTGGAGTTTAATTATGGAAAATAGGATCAAATATACTCAAAAAAAAAGTCCAGCGCCGTAATAAATTTCAATGCAAAGCGATTTTTGCATTACAGTGAAGTGCAGTTAAGCGCAGTCGATTGTACTACTTTGAAGAACCACTTTATGTCTGTTTGGCTAGTGAGAACATTTTATTTTCCAATCTCTTTCTCCCATTTTGTTGCAGTGGTATTTCTTTCAAAACTTTTGTGTTTTCTTTTTTTTGTCTTGTAATTTTTCCCAGTTAAGATAGGTACTTTGTAAAATACGGGTAATAAAATCAAACCGGTGCAAAGCAAACACGCGCACGTGACAACTTTTACAAATTTAATATCTTCCTTTTTAACAACGAAATGTTGTCTTCTTGTTTTTGTGACAGGATAACATTATGCTGACATACATACGAATGAACTTAAGAAAATTTCAAGGAGAAATTTTATTATTATTAACGCCAAGAATTCATTTTTTTTTTTTTTAATTAATGCACTTTGAAATTTCAAAATTTAACTATTACTAATGCCCAGAGTTGAATCAAACTCTTAGCTATTAAATTTTGTGTCATTGTATATTTTATTGGATATTTATAAATATTAACTAAGGCACTTTTTGATATAAACAAAATAATAAACACTTAAATTTCGTACAAAATACCTTCCCATTTACTTTAGTGTTCAAAAAATGTTCACTTTGTAAATAATGTTGAAATTAAATTTTTTGCAGTTTAGTTTGACCAAATGGCCAAAAACTTTCCTTTTTTATATTTATTACATTTTTTTAATTTAATATTTTATTGAGATAAAGAACCACATCCCTTTTAATAAGCTTAAATTAAACATGTACAATCTTTAAACAGTGAGAGTAGTGTGAGCTTCTATCAATATTGACCTATTTTTGCCAATGACTGAAGATACAAAGAAAACATACATACATATGTAAGTTACAAGCTCAAATGTGAATGTATGTGTAAAAAGTTCACACTTTGTGAGAAAGTGTGCAGTCTCTGGGGAAAGCAAACGTTCTTGTGAAATGTAGTTGATTTTTGTTACGATATGCTTCCTAATGTCAATAAGCAGTTAATTGCTTATTAAAAAAATATTTAAATTCGTGCATTAAGCATGTTTTAAATTAAAGCTTAAAGAGCCAAACAAATTTTAACTTATTTCAATTTGACTAACTGCAGTTTATGAATATTCTTGGCCAAAACAATTATTTTTTGTTTAAACTTTATTATGGATCGATCTTAGTTTTAACTATTATAACTCGATTAAATAACCTTTTTAATATTTTTTTTTAATAATACATATATGCCTGTAAGATCTAAATTATTTTTAATTACAGTCGGTATCCTCTAACCTGTTATATAAAGATAACAGTGTTGTAATATAAAACATTTTTTAAGCTGAGTTCAATTTATTAAAAAACTAAAAGATATTGTATTACTTTTCAGTTTTTCTTAAAAAAAAAAAAAAACAATATTGTATCTGTACCGCATGGATGAGATTATAGACTTTTCAATAACAAAAAAAAACCCTTAATGCTTAACAAGCTTATAGAATTGCCAAAAGACGATGAATTTTTTTTTTTTAGTTAAACTAACCCTTTTCTTATTTTTCTTATTCATGCGCTTTCGTTAACAAAAAAAAAAAATAGATCCTTATCAATCACATACATACATCTAGTTTTTTGATGATTATTTGCAGACGAAAAAATATATCTTATATACCCTTTTAACCCTTTAACGAAAAATACAATTTATCTGCCAATCACGTATCTATGCCTTGAACTAGATGTTAAGAACAGTCCCTCTGTTTTCTAAGAATTGATTTTGTCCATCATCATTCTGTATATATTCATTATCTATGGAAGACATAAAGTGACCTCTTTAAGTTCAACACCCTTTTTACTTTGTGATGCTTATACATTGTATGTAGCGATGCTTTTGGTCATGTTTGGCATTCGTAAAAAAATTGAATTCGAGATTTAATCTTTAATTATTTTGATTGTTAAATCAAATATTCAATCATGGGGAAGATATGTCTGTCCATGTCTATACTGTCTAGACTGATCTTCAGTCGGTAAAGCGAATTTCTTCAAGCTTGGTTCTAAGAGAGGTTATAATTTATTTAATTTTAAATTAATTTTATAAATTTTCCATTTTAATAGGTGACTTTAAATTTTATGGGAGAGTGAGTACCTATATACAAATATATTTGGGCTTGGTAATAATCCAGGAGACGACCGTAATATAATTCTCTTATCTCATCGCGGTTTTTAAAAAAGTTAACGCTAACAACAATTTACAGAACGGCTGGTTGGGCTTATATTTTGTGCCAATTCCGTTCACAGAGACATTTTATTTACTTTTCGGCTTACATTTTGATTAAAAAGTAGTTATCTAAAACCCTAGAAAATATACTATCATAACAATATAACACTAGGTACCTATCTACTAGAGTCGGATGTTAGGGAAAAAAATAGTCTTTTGTCTTAAAACTAGTATGTACAACCCAGTCGTGAACTTTATTTAACCTTTTTTTTTTGTATTTTCAATACATTTATAGTTCGTTGGGTTTTTTTATGTTCGTTTTCACCTACTTCCTTTTAACCCTAATTATATTTAAGTTCAACAAATTTTAAATATCCTTATTGTCTGACTCTTTATTTGCGGTTCGTTAACTTTTATGCTATGTTCAGCGTTTACAATCTAGCTCAGGGGTCATCATTATTATCAGTTCCATTGAAAGATATAGAATTTTCAAATTTGGTTCAAAGTTAAATCTTTCTTAACTAACTTGCTTTAAAGATCAATCAAGTTCTATAACACATATAATACATAATGTATATTTGCTGATGACATACAATACGTGATTCTGTTTTCAATTGTAACACGTGTTACATGTTATGGGAAAAAATATTTATCCCAATTCAAATATATGTTTCGAATAAATACATAGAAATGCTTATTCAGACCATCTGTGCTTGTTGAATGGGAAATGATTGATTACATCGCGATGTTTTATTTGCAGTATGAATAAATTTGTATATGAATGTATCTTCATTTTCAGAACAGCCGCAGTATATATTTATTTATTAGATGAGTCTAACCATAACCATCCCTGAGGCCTGAAGGTACAATCCCAAAATTTAATTTTTTTATGAAATTGTAGATAACCAATTTCATAAAACCTTGATTGTTTGAATTCATATAAGTTATATTTAGCTTTGAACTTCCATCCCGAGTTTTTGCCGTCTGCCGTTTTATACTAAAAGAGTGTTTAGATTTCCAATTTAATTAATTTCTCATAAATATAGGTATAGATATACAAAATTAAAATTAAATTAATTAACTAGACTCATACGTAGATAAACACCTGTGCGCTTCCTTTTTACATTTAATTGTCTGGATCAGAACCTAGAAAATTATGCTTGGGAGTAAATTTTTGTAACACGATATAGGATATTAACATAAATAACAATGTCATCAAAGGCAATATTATCATCAGCAACATTGCTCGAGACTATATCTCCACAACTAAACGCAATTTTATGTAGCATGTAGACTGTAGGTATTGAATACTGCTTACAGCTTTTTAATTATACAACATACATAATAAACAGGGTGTCCTAGAAGTTTTGGTAAAAACATCTCACATTTTGTTTTAATTAAAATCTTAAATTTAATTATGTTAGTAGGTTAGGTATTTATATTTAAAACTATATCAGTGTTTTAACAAAAAAAAGGTGGTGGATTTGGTAGCATAACAACTTAAAAATATTCTAACTTTAAAGCTCTTTACTAAAAAAAAACAACTAACTGTGGAAAACTAGGCAAGGTCCAATACTCAGCCTGCTGATGCATGCATGGGTGGAGTACTTCGTTCGACTCCCTCCGCTGCATTGTACATTCTGATCCATCTGACACCCCTCGACATATTTTATAAACAAACAGCTGCAAGCACAGCAATCCGGCTTAAAGCTTCCTCACAATGCACCAACCATGAATTTGGCCACTCTTAATTCTGAACTCATTCGGATCACTTGAAAATAAATAAATAAATAAATATAAATATTGTTCATCGAATTGTTTTTTGTATTTATATTTTTTTATTTAATCAAAATAACAATTAAATTATATGAAATAAAATTTTACGATAAGTAATAAGTCATCCTGTATTATATAAACAAACCAATATTCCACTATGTGTTCACACAAAACCATCAGGGTTTTCATATAGAATCTCCAATCTAATTAATTTTGAAAATACTACACACACATGTACATAATGTATGTATGTAATGAAGTGTGGTTAACCCAAACTGTTTATTTTTGTGTGTTTTTTATAGTATATATGTGCGTTTTGGTAACACATATCTTTCTTGTTATCCTTGGTGGGTGGTTATTTTTTAATTGAATTACGATAACATCGTTAAATTCTTCACTGTTCACTCCACCAACGAGCTGTGCGAAGGAAATGAATGAGAAGTATTTGTTTTTTTTTTTTTATTGTAAATATGTTCTTTTTTCTCTCTTTTTGTAAAACTCAAGACTGTAATTTTATTAAGGGAAGTTTGATCGATTTTGAGGTTAAGAAACCAATAGCTTTGGGGTTTAACCTTCTGGATTAAGTGTTTTAACACTTTGTATTACCAATCTGAAATGATATATGTGTGTAGGATAAAATGTAAAGGTTCGAATAGAAAATTTACTGAGGCATTTCGAAGAATTACATGGAGAATTTATTCCATTACTTATACAATCTAAATATATAAAGGTATAAACTCTCAATGCTGATGGCGATAAAATGAATCAATATTTTGTTATACCTCTACTAAGGTAAAGAATCAATATTGACTAAATAAAATATTAAATCCTTTGGCTAGATTAACAAATAGTCTGGGAACAAGAGTAATTTCGAATTTCATATACAAAATGTACCTACACCTACGTATATGCATGTATAATAACTTTAGTCTTGATTTCATTGAGGTTCTAAGTTTAAAATGCGGCAGGATATACCTAGGTAACTATACTTAGACAAAACCCACATGTATGTATAGTTACTTACGATAATTGGCATTTGGACGGTTGAATACAAAAATTAGTTACTGAGATCAGGAAAAAGATTTTCTTGTACATTTTGAAGATTTAAAAAATTATAAATGGGTATCTTTTGGGGGACTATTACATAATATGTGTAATTCTTAACCACTTAAGTTATTTTCTAAATAATAAAATTCTCATTACCTACATAATTGGGGTACATATTTTTGTAATTAAAATACATTTCTGAACAACCAACTTGCATAATTCAAATTATATACCTAGGTATTTGCCGATATTAGACACTTTTAGGTAGTTCTTTTGAATGGAAAATGTCGGTGGGTAAAATCACTTCGAAAAGTCTGTGGAGGAAAGATTGGAGAGAATGGCGCAAAATTTTAAACGATTTAGTACGATGTTAAAGCCATTTTATCATACTAAAAAAGGCTTTAACATCGTACTAAATCGTTTAAAATTTTGCGCTAATGCCTTTAGGTAATAGGAACGTTACTGTCATATTATATTCGTTAAATTTATCAGCTGAATGTTTGAAAAGTTGTCACAGCATAATTAAAAAAATCTTTATAATAATACCTACCAACGCATATTCTTGTTTTCTTGACATAACAAATACTTTTGCATGCCACAAGCTTCTTTTAACCTTTTAAAAAATAATCTGGACGTTATGATTGAATTTTTTTGCCTGATGATTTCTTTTATACCCATAAGTAACACACACATATATATATATAATTACATAGGTTAGGTACATATATCCTTTTGAATTGGGAATCAATTTACTGACAAAATGTCTCAATTCATTTATCAACTAGAAAGGTATACAGCTTGGTCGGAAATAAATAAAGCAATTCCCAAAAGACCTTTTATTATTTCCAATCGGAAAAAAGGTTAATCAATTTTAACGCAACAAATACGAGTAGAGTAGGTAATAATAAACTTGGGTTTGAGATTGTTGAATGTTGGTTTTATTATCATGACTTCTGCTGTTGGTTTTTGTCTTCGAAAGTCTCAAAGCGAATTGAATTTGATTTCCTTTTGAAAATAACAAAATTAAACGGCTTTTGTTCGTGAATTCCTTCTGGGCAAACGGTTGATTTGCTTCACTGTAACTTACCACATCTCCCTTCTTTTTAATGTCACTTTTGCCCCAACTACATAAGAAAGATTTTCAGGTGTTATGTACATATATGTAGAAAGCAAGGACACGATTTTTCGAAGCAGAAACTTTTATTGTATTTGTAGTGATGTGGCAACGACGCGACACGATAAAATGATACAAAAATGTATTCATCTCGATTCTATTTTTTTTTTACATTTGTAGATAAAAGTGCAAAAAATGTCAAAGATCAAAGACATAGATATTTTTCACCTGTCATAGGATCTGGTTATGCTAGAAGTAATTCCCCTCATTCATCCAATCTTATATAAAGGTACATACATATATGTACATACATATTATATAGTTAAAAAGAAATTGACGCGAAAACATCACAAATCAACGAAAACCCCCCAAGCGCATTTTGATTTGTGCTATATGTCAGGAACATTTGAAGAATTTTTTTTATTGAATTGTCTAGAATCTTAGAACCAAAAGAATTTCTTATTCTACAAAGTATTTTGTAGGAATTTTGATTTTTAAATCAATGATGTAAACAGGAAGAATGTAATATATATTTAAGTCTCTGTGTAATTCAAATATTTTTGAAGAATAAGAATGTATGGTGGAGACAGAATGAAAGTAGTTATATGTTTCTATATTACTGCACTTAAAAGGTTATCATCATGAAGCTAACTCGTGCTTTTATCGTAGTTGTTGTAGCTTAAAGACTTGGCATTTATGATGTTTTTGTGTTTGTTTTGACAATAAGTATAAGAAAAAGGAAAACTAAAATTGTATTGGCTATTTGTGAATTTACTTGAACACATTTTTAAATTTTCAAGGCGGACAGATATTTTTGAAAGATACTATCAAAAGTAGAGAGGGCTATGGAAATCTTCTCATACGCATACCGTACTCTCGTATATAATGTCGCCTGTTTCGCACTTCGATTTCAGTAGATTTTTGAGAAACTGAGAGTAAGACTTAATCCTAAACTTGAAAAAATTGCTTCTGAGTTAACTCGGGTTCAATTTATTTTCAGGATTAAGTATGAGTTAAAAATAGGCACTGACAAAACTGGAAATTAAAGCGGTAAGTCTAGGCTATTTTTCTAACAAATCTTCGAAAAATTAAAAAAATTCTGGGATTCATTTTATGAAAGCTGTATAGGAAAATTATTCAAAGATCTAATCATGATATTTATTAAATGAAACCTCGATCGCCTTGACCTTTAAAGAATAAATCTGTTATTTATCATATTCTATCGAAAATGTTTTTAAAAGTCTATTGTCAGATCCATTAACAGTTTATAACAAAATAATGATTTTACTTTCAGATTTAATTTTTTTTATTCCTCTATAATATCGGTAATATTATATCATCTCTTCTTTCATTTGCATAATTCGTCTAAAATTTACTTAATATCCTCCTTAAGGCCAATTCTATTTTATATAATCTTAAAATACTTACACAAACACTTAAAAACTTATGCAGAACGAAAATCAAATAGAATGATTTATTATTCCTACGTCTCTTCTATTGCTGGCTTGGCTTGATGTAATTTATATATGTATACCAAGTATTTCATTTGCATACGAAAAATTAAAGAAAGAACGTTCTGCTCTTGGGTCCTGTTTCAATTTTGATTTATGTATCTATTTATATACATATACATAAATATATTATAATATCTGAGCTTGTTATGTTAGGTAGCCTTGCGTATCTATTATTATTCATCATCAGCACCATTGGCTAGGACATTAAATAGAAAATTGTAAATTTTTTTTTATCACCTCCCTAAAGACATCATTCGGGGTATTTGATTTTTATCACTTAACGTTAAAATGTGTAAAATATGCTATTTAGAATATTTAATTTCCCTTTTTTCCACATCAAAGATATAATGAGTGCAAATTTGAAACAAAAATAAAAATCCCCCTCAAAATGTGAAAGACAACACGTCGCAATAATTTAATTCAGCCTCGAAACGTTCCAATTCATAGAATTTTTAAAATTGTTCGTTGCGTTTGTTCCGGAAAAATTTATTGCAGGTTGAAAACTTCTAAAAAAAATTCACATGATTTTGAGGCTATGAGTGTTAAATAGTGCAGTAATACAAATTTCTAGGCTTTAAATTTAATAATTAATTTAACATTATGATGAACGGAGTAATCCCACAAAATAGGTATATTTCTTCATAAAAGAAAAGTTGTATTATACACCAAATCGAGCTAGTAAACTGATTTGCTTCAAATTTACAAAGATTTGAAATTTACATTTTAATCTTTTCAAAGTTTTTTCATCCATAATTTCGAATTGTATAAGGAATGTAATGGCTCACATAGGACAACTATAATTAACAAAAACTTAATATCTACATTTATCTACTTAATATGTATCTTCTCATCCATCTTGAACATTAAGTACAAAATTTAATTCTTTCACTATGAGTGAAAATCAATATACCCTTCTTTTGATATCAATTTGTTGTAGGTACATTTTTTATATTCCAAGTCAACAGAGGTTTATTTTTCAGCATCACACTGGAACGCAACTTTTAAAGGGGAATTTTTAAGACCAATGACCAACCAAAAAGTTTTGCTATAAATTGAACACATGTCGAACATGGTTATCAAAATGCAAGCATGTAGAATTTATAAGATATTCTGCTGTATGGATACTTTGTTTGACAGTTTGTATATATCTGTACTTTAGCAAAACGAATCCAACGTTTTTTAATATTCTATGAACGTTGTGCTTTTATATATGTAAATTCGAGTAAATCCAATGAGTATGACAGTGCATTCGAAAGGATCCAAAATGGAAATGAAAAATTCATATATGTATTTCTACATTTAAGACTTTCAGAGAAAGAATGATATATCATTTTGTTAAAGAAACATACAACAAGTACTAATGTGTATATATACATACATATGTATGTTTTGAATACGGGAAGCTCAAAAAAATAATCGAGTACACTTTTACATATTTTGTGCTAATTCTATTTCATACTTACATATACATTAGGTACAACCAAGATAAACAGCAATAAATAAAACTCCTGATTAATTCAATAATATTCAACATAGTCGTTAGGTATTTATTCATCGATTATGAAAAGATCTTTATATGGAAAACTATTAATAACTTTATCTATAGTTTCGCCATTTACTTTTGTTAATTGATCAGTAAAACTTGGCTCAATTTCATCCCACAGAACTTTCCAGTCCTCATTTAAAATTTTATTCATATTTTCACCAAGAACTTTGTCACCATTAAATAGATTTGTTAATTCAATGGTCATGCTAAAAAATTAAATAATAAATTAACCTAGCATAATATATATATATTATTAAAATTATGATTTTACTCACTGATCGGCCTTAGATTTTATCTTAATATAATCCGATTTAAGATACTCCTTTCCATCTCTTACTTCAACTTTAGGCTTCGAACGCGTTTTAATATAAAGACCATCAATTATGCAAGTTATATCTCCTTCTCCGGTTATCGGAAGTACTAGCATCTTTCCGGAAACTTTATACTTACCTTTAAGTTCAATATGCTCGATATAGGCTTCAGTATCGATTTTTAAATCTTTTGGGTCCATTTTGAAACCACTTAACATTTTAAAAAGTTTTTTAGTAAAACAAATATCGTTGTGTATTTTTTGTTAAAAAAAATTACCTGATTTTAGTGAAATTCATTTTCGAATATCCAATGAACGACAAATCTGTCATTTCCAAATTGAAATTAACAGGCTTTGAAGGGTCACCATTTATTTTGATATCATCTAAATAAAATGGTTCTAGGTTGTCAAGATTTAAATCAGGAAATCCATTTGGGTGGTTGCGAAGAATTTCATTTGCTACTTTGACCACACAATCATCGTCAGTTGGTCGACATCGGGTGATGTCTTTTGCTAAAAAAAAATATAAATTCCAAGGATCAGTCTAAAAATTTATTTCGATATCTGATGAACCTACGGAAATCCTTTGTTTGACAAAACTGTACCAAACAAAGTAATAATGGGATAGTTAACACTTTTAATGTCATTGAGACAAATTTAAATAAAAAAAAACAAAACCCAGTATAAAAAAAAGATTACTGAATGTACCGTAAGGTATAAAACTAATGAGACTTTTTTCTTAAAAGCCTATATTTATAATGTGCTTTAGCATGTTCATTATTTCATTTCATTTGTGTTGACAATATATTTTGTTGCAGGTTAATTTTATGTTAATCAAATTCAAACTTCTTTTTCGCAATCACCAGATATTGTTACTATAATATTCTGAATTAAGTTATTCATATAAAAGCGAAATGGTGACAACAATTTATTATCGTTTAATTGAACTACATATCTAATATTTATCATATTATTTTGGATCTCTATGAATGAACATGTCTGTAATAATATAATAAAAATTCATTGGGTGATCATGATCATAATCAGGTATTTGTTTTATTTAAAATGAATAATAATTTGCCACTATTTTATGGACACATCTTTGACTAATAGTTACATTTATTAAGTTGGAAAAGTTTAATGTCTTACCCATACCTAATTGTTATTGCTTTAAATTGCAATAATAGACATTGATTTTTAATTACTCTCATATGAAAAAATCACAATCTAGAATTGAATATAATTTATTTACTTCTTTATCTCTTACTGCAACTGTTGCAGTGGAAAAGATATAGGTATTGATTTATTGATGTTTCATTGATTTTTAAACTTTGAGACTAAGGAAAATAAATTGTAAAATATTCTAGATATTATGTAGATCTATTTTTTGTATATTTTTTTTCTTACATGCCGTTGGAGTAATAAATTTGCCTATCTAACTTAATCCTTGATATGAATTTAATAATATTTTTTTTTCTTGACATGTTATGAAATTTAATTTCGTAATGTTTTTAATGAATTAATTTAAAGTTTACCCTAAATATGGTTTAATTTTGTAAAACTTACGATTTTGTACACAAAATAATAAGCACTATTAACTTCAAAATAACCAAAATATATAGAGACCCACAACATCCAATCTAATGTGAATTAACAAGAATTCTGCATGGATGTCTGTCCGGCTGCAGCCTTTAAGTTTGGGTCGATTTTTTTTAAACTTTGTTTCTAGCTTTTTTGAGTATTCCCCGACACATTTTTTTTTTCTTTCAAAAAACCAAAGATAATGGTATCTGCCAGTTTTTTTTTATTTCGACTACGATTTTAATAAAATTTATATACAAAAACTTCCATAAATAACTTCGCATAAATAAATACTAAAAAATGGTATATAATTTTTTTTTATTAAAAATGTTTACATAAAGTTTTATATATTTATATATTTTTGTCTCATAAATTAAGATTTATTTTATCTAAAAACAACCTGTTTGCATTGCCTTTGGGCAAGGAAATCGCCCTATCTGACCCCATTTTAACAAAATTTGTATACCCTTTATTTAGTTCAATTCAGAGACATCCAAAAACACTACCTATAACCCACAACGATAAATTTTTTGAATAATTCATCAAAAATTAAAATCATATTCAATTTTTGCAATTCAATCAAATGGAATTTCCACTCTATGTCAACAAAATATTGATTCCATGAAATACGATTAGGTTTTCGCTTTATCCTCCCTCAGGGGAAGATGAGATGAAGATGACACAACAAAACAAGAACGATTGGAATGTCCTTCTGTTATATTCCCTGCTATAACCCACTCCCACGTTAACTTATGTGTCTCGTCAAAAAAAAAAAAAAATAAATAAACACAAGGACGTAGTATAGAGTTCATATACAGGAAAACAAAAAAAAATATATATTCCCTGAAAAACCTTAGGGAGAAAGTTCGGATCTCCTGCCGGCGCGGCGGCGGCGATGTTCGACAATCGTCCTTGATGATGAAAATGAAAATGATGATGATTGGCCCACGTTAACGCTGTTGTTGCTGATGGTTGTTTTATTTGATGTGGCATCCAAAATTCTTCAAGCATTTTAAACGAAAACATTTTCAATGTTTTATGGTTTTATTTTTTTGTGTCTGATAAGATTTGTTTTGAATTCTTTCAAACAAAAAGGACTAATTTTTGTTTTGCTCTGATGGCTGAGATTTGCATAAGAATGGGCTTAAAATAAGCAGTATGGGAGAATAAGCCAGACATCATGTTGGTTGCCGTCTGTTACATGGTAACTATACGAATCGTTAATGGTTGTAACTGTTATAGATGTTTTTGTTTTTTAAACTTTTAATTGGTTGAATTAAAGGTTATTCCAATTGACTGCAATTCACCTTGAAGCTTTTTTTTCTTGCAACCTTTTAAGCCCCTTTTCAAATTCTATTTAGTTAAATTTTTTTGGAACCTCAGGCATGGGTCAATTCAACAAGACCGATTTTTAAAATTAAAATATATATGTAAGCTTTTTTTCTTACAACCTTTTGAGCCCCTTTCAAATTCTATATTCAGTTGAATTTTTTTGGAGCATCATGCATGGGTCAATTAAACAAGCAAAATAATTATATGTTTAAGGTGTTTTGTTAATTAGATATCTATATTCGTACATTATATCATATGTATGTATATAAACTTAAAATTCAGGTTGAGATTCCTTAAATTCAAAAATAGGTAGTTTCAAATGATCTTTGATTTGTTTGTATGTAAAATTGCCTAAAATTACTTTAGGAACTGCATATGTATATACATAAGCGTTTTTCTTTTTTCAGACTAAAGCCTGAGTTGTCAAAGAATAGTTTGAGTTTCCTTTTAAGTTCACAGCGCATATAAATGCTTTAAATTTGTGTTTCTTTATTCCCTAGAGCTCGAGGTCAAAAATAAATAAACCAAGGAAATGGAAAGGAAATTTTTATGTAATCTGACGGATTACTAGTCATTTGACAATTCAGTGCGCATAGTGTGTTTCATACTATGCTCAGAGCTTACTCGGTTTGCTCAGGCTCTGCTCTTTTCTGTGCTCAGAGTCTATACCCTTTTTTTAAAAAAATAAAACTATAACATTTGAATTACCTATTAAACTGAAAAATGATTTAAAAGAAAACGGAGAATTTTCCATTTTCTCTCAAATTAATTTGAAACTAAAATGTTTTCACACGTTACCGTTATATAGAGACAAAGCTTTAACCTTTTTTCATAAACACACTTCCCAATAGCTGCGAGAAAACCATTTTAAAATTTTTTAAAATTTTGTTTCTTCTCATTCAAATCATATTTTTCGTTTAAATTTTTTTTGTATTTAAAGAATTTCCTTTCTTTAAACAAATATCAATAAAAAAACAAACAGATTAAACGCCTCAAGCAACACTTAACTTTCATCTCTAACATACATAGGTACCTACCTGACCTACCTACATTAATAAAATTAATTGCATGAACTATCTTCTTTAATTTTCCATTAAAAAAATCCTTTTGCTTCCTCTAATTTCTACTGCACTTTCATTTTATATGTACATAAATATACATTCCTATTTCACAACAAAATCTATTTGCACTATTAATTTGTGTTTTATTTTTTAAGCTGTGCATTTAAAGGAATTAAGTTGCACACTCTCTCTCTATGTGATACGTGACTAGGTATTGTTTATTTCTCCATTATTATTTTTTTGTTTGCTTAAACTTCCATGAATTAACTTTATTTACAAAGAACAACAGCAAATGATGTACAAAGTATTATGCAACGCTAATGTCTGACACTATTTATAGAAAAAAACTGGTGTAGGTACGAAGTAGCAACACACACAAGGATTAAATAAAATGGACAAGGAAAAATCATTGTGCAGGTGTTGTCTAGTTTATAAAACTACGAGTACGTGATCTGCGTGTCATTGGGCCACTCAGGTAAAAGGCTTTATATTTTGTAGTTTAATGGCAAGTTCTGGAGTTTCTCTAACTTTAAATGATAATGGTCTCATTTGTAACATCATTTAAAGTTTATTCATGAAATAATGGAAGGTCTGTGCACTTGATATGATTTTAGGTCAATTATAATATGTGAATTTCCTTTTAAATGCTCAAGCTTAGATATAAGGCACCTACCCAAGTGCCTTTAAGGAGAAATATGAAATGAAGGATACAAAAACACATTTGTTGGATACCTAGTCCACTGAAATGTTTCAAAATTTTGACGGAATCATGCATTTTGTACAGGATAACATTTTTTTGCTGTAAGGACAGTCTAAAAAAAAAAAACATATGTCGCTCCATGTTCTTATATGAACATGTTCTTCTACAGAATGTGTTTTTAATAAATTGTCATCAAAAATTTAATTAATTTAATTACGGCAAAAAGTGGACTTAGCAGCTTTACGCATTCAGCCAACAAAATTCTTTGTTGAAAAATACGTTTGACTTTTTTCCAATTTCTTGTGGAAAAAGTTTGTACAGTCGACTCTCCCTTAGTCGTACTCCCAATAAATCGAATTTCTTTCAAACTCGATTTTTTTCGCCATATCTTATTATTCCCTTCAATTCTCCATACAAAAACTATTCTCTAAGTCGAACTCTCTCTAAGTCGGTACTCTCTCTAACCCGAACACATTCTCTCGATTCCCGGCATCTTTTTTCACCCCTTAAGTAGAATTATGTTTAGCACAATTCGTATTTGAGTATAAATGTATGAACACTTCATTACCATTAATGGCCTTATTATATACCTATGTGTAGCATCGCGTGTGCCATCATCGTCAGCTCGTCGTGTTTCTTCCTATTCATATCCCTGGTACATGCGACATGCCTCCATAAAAATATATAGTTTTTAAAAAATTTCAACGCTAAAAAAAAAAGGTTGCTATCATTTTCTTTGTGTTGTTGGTTGGTATCTTGGTATCCCGTGAAAATTCGACTTAGGGGGAGTCGACTGTATGTTCAGCAAAATATTTGAGAGTTAAATTTTGTACGAAAAACGAAAGTCAATAAATAAAGCCCAAATATGGATGAACAAAATCCGAAACGCGTATAGCTTAAAAATTTATAAAATTGTTTATTGCGCAAATTCCAAAAATATAATAAAAAAAATAAATTTAATTAAAAATTTAAAAAAAAATATTTTTCTAGTTTTATTTTTATTTATATACTAGTATAAAAAACATTCTACGAAAATGTTGTGAAATTTATTGTTCTATAGATATGGCGAAAACCCTTTAACATCCTTTCCTCCCCCAGCCGGAAATGGTGGTTAAGATTGTCATCTCTTTTATTTTCAAAAAAAATTTAAAACCACAATAATATCAATTCTAAAATCCAATACAATCAGTGCAGTGCAATTGTTAATAAAGAAAAATGTATCTATGTATATACTATACATACATAGATATACATAAACACATTCTGATTGCTTCAGACAAGCAAACATATTTTTGTCCTTGGGACACGGTCACAACAAAAAATCATAATGGGGTGGCCAATTTACCACAAACAATGGTTTGTGCGATTTAGATTTTAAATGCCAGCCCCATAGCACCATCTTGCACACACTTTTTCTATATGTATGTACATACGTACTGGGTTTCTCCATTCACGAGAAATTATTACATCGTCCTTTAGGGTAAATTCTCGATTTGGTGTTCTTTGTTATTTTTAAAAAATAAATGGTGGAAAAAATACAAAGAAAACAAAAATAATTGCTGTTAAAAAAATATCAATATTGAATTCTCTCGGTCTGCTGTTGAGTTCCGAACATGAAAAAAATTTAATTTAATAGATTCTGTCTAATACGAGTACCAATACATACAAATAATACAAACTGTTTGCTTTTTTAAAATTATTTGTTGGCTTCACACAATAAAGAGCTGGGCACAAATCCGTATATAAGCATGGGTTTTTTCTTTACACTTTTGTAATTTCAATGTACACCTGGGAGGTACATACAAACAGACTGACACGACAGACGACTAAATCTATTTTTTTTTTAACTTCTCTATAATCGTAATGTTATTTTTAAAAAAAAGTATACTCTAAAGTCTAAACTAACTCTTGATGTGCTGTAATTTCTAAATGTTACACTGAGGTTGTAGTTTGTTATATAATGTTAGAAATGTTATTTTTTACTCTGATTAAATTTTACATGTTATTTACAATGATTATAATTATTTATGGGTTAATTAAATTTGATCGTAGTGAGAAATTAGTTTCATCTAATAAATTAGATTCGATCATAATGCTCAATAATTTATGTAATTAATTACAACAAATAGTTGATTTGTTAATGACACAACGAGTTTAAATCGACTGTTAAAATTATAACAATATTAATGAAGGTTTTTAGTAGCTTTTCCTTCACTGTATTTGTTTTTATATTATCATTTGCTTAAAAATTGTTATTCTTATTGTCAGTAGCAAGGTAGTTATATACCATAACTCTGTAAATTGTGCAATATAGGTTAAGAGAACTATGTAATATATTTTCTGCTACAATAAATATATCTATCTATTTAAAAAAAATTATAACAATATTATAGCTATAATTGGATAAGTATACCCCATTTATAGACGTCCCTTTTATAGATAGAAATACCTGTAGTTATACCTATCTATAGACCAAAATGCAACTAATATAGGTATGAGAAAAGTACATTTTCTAATTGAAACAACATCAAAAAGCTAGTCGGACCAGCGCCAGCAGCGGTCCGCTGTAAATGTTTGGACTTAAGCCATTGGCTTATTGTATCTTATATCTCAATAGGCGCTTTGAGATAGGTAGGTAATCTTACAGGACTATGTATATGTATGTATGTATTTATAACAAAAAAGCCTTTTCATTGCCTGGTATAAGGGTGTTGGAAAATAAAAGTGCACGTTCTATGATATTTTTCTTACCTGTCTCTATATGTATGTCAATTTACTCGTGTATAAAGATTTAAGAAGATTCAATTTAACAACCTCCCATTGGTGTTCCAGAAAATACTCTGTTATCACCTGGTGTCACCATCGAAACCAATCAAAACAGGTGAATTGGAAAAAAATCGTTTTATCGCACCCCAGAGAACATGAAGTAGGTTATATATGATTCCCTAGGTGTCTATACCTACATTACAAAAATAAAAAAAAAAGATGAAATGGTATACAATTTATTTGGTCCTTTAATCATGAGATTTTGTGTTTATTATTTTTTTTTTTTTTATAAAAAAAAAATAAAGCAATTTGCAAACTTTTATAAACTCTCAAGGATATCCCATCGCCGCCGCTGATTGAGTTTTGATAAAATGAAGAATGTCAAAGTTCCTTACTTTATATGATTTGAATACAAAACAAAAATTCTATTCCCGATTGAATTGATAAATATTTTTTAACGAGAGAAATAACCTTAAATCACAGGTCATTTGACCACATGTTCTTCTGACAGCAGTTAAAAAAAATACCTATAAAAAAAAAAAAAAAAAAACAAATACAGAAACAGAAACAGAAACAAACTAAAAACCTTAAGTTGATAAATATCTTTTCCCAAACGTTCATTTTTTTCAAGTCATTTACGATCCCCAAATGGCGTTGTCCTTGCCATAACAAATATGGGGAGATTGAATGGTAAAAAACCTGAGGACAATTTAGTCGTTTCAACATTATTTTTTTGTTCGTAACTGGATGATCTCGAAGAGATGTACAAAAAAAGGACAACAACAATAATGTCTGTCAGGCAGTTTAAACCCCACATAAACCCAATTCAACCAACAAAATAAAGGAAAGAGGGACACACATTGATTGAAGTAGTATGTATTTTGTAAATCTGTGTATGGAATATGGGGATGTTGATGTCATTAGCCTGCCAGTTGTTGCCAAGAGTTGTCCTTTTATTTTTTGGATAGAAAGGGGGGGGGGCTGCACAAATGTCAGCAAACTTCATGTGCGGTTGAAGTGATGTATGCTTTGTGGTAAAGAAGAGGTTGTTTGGATTTATAAAAAAAAAAGAGCAGACGATTTGGGTGATTGAAAAATGTATTTAAGGATGTGGAACTTTGTTTTGGCTTCAAATTTAGACATTTTTAGATGTCGTATTTTGGATTCAGCATAGCTAGTCTAGTCAGGAATTATGTTGAAGTGTTTAAAAAAAAAATTAAGACGAAAAGAATTACCATCATCAGAGGGCAAAGAAAATGCGATTTTAAAAAAGAACTCAGTGCCATTAATTTGTTTAAATTGAATATTTATGTTTGGCTAAAATTTTTTGCCAAATTGACGTTTTGCACAGGTTTATTTTGTTGTTTGTTTTCTCGTATATTCTTTTATTTAGTGAAATTGGTAACGCATTGAATAATAATTAAAAACTTACACTAATTACATTTATGGACATGGAAGAAACGTCGTCGTGAAAAAAAGAAATAGTTTTATTTATTGACCTGAAACCAAAAAAAAAAACAGTTTACTATCGTATAACTACAACAACAATCTGAAATATATAACATTTCAAATATACCTACAATTTAGTTTAATATTTAATCTGCATTATATTTGATCATATACACAGTAGAATCTCGGAAAGATGAACGGTTCTATAAGATGAACAGTTCGGAAAGATGAACGAAATATTTACATCCTTCAGTGCTCAAGAAGATGAACGAGTGCAATTTTGTACTCGAAAAGATGAACGCTTTATTCCCAACTCAATTTTTTACTTTTTCTTTGCCTTCAGTTTATTGAATTATATATTTTTGCAACGTTATTCATATTATTAGAACGATACTTTTGGGCTTGTTTTAACTTGTTATGTAAATTACATTTAATATTTTTATATAAACCTCAACCAAATATTGATGCTCGAAAAGATAAACGAGCCCTGTTTTATATCTGTTCATCTTTTCGAGATTCTACTGCATATGTAGGTAGGTACCTACTCGTAAACCAAAGTTGCAAACAACACAAAATTTAAAAACTAAGTATGTAGATACCTATTTCGATACCAACTAAGTATGAAGAAAGTTTTGTGTTTATATTTTTCATTTTAAGTATGTTTATGGTTGCTATTGAATTTAAAATTAGTTTCATGTATGAATGAAAAACATCAAAAGCACAATACTTGTGTGTATTTCCAACGAAATTGTATTAAATTACTTTTTTAATATTCTGTCATTCACAACTTATGAATTATATTAAATTTCTAGAATTTGTAGATCTAAAGAATTTTTTATATCTATAGCTTTCAAAACATCTGCATCTGGTAAAGTTTAACTTTACCTAATGTTCTCATAATTGTGCTCGAATTAAAGTTAGTTTTTTGTATATTTTTCTATAATATAGGAATAAAATCGTTTTTAATTAAAATTTATATAAATTAAATGTCAAACATTTAAATGATCCCAACTTATTTTATAATATTTTCCTTTCTATATGAGAAACGATTCTCCTGCCAAATTGCACTTTCGATAATTTCCTTTTCAGAAGTATAAATTAATTTTTGACTTCCTGAATTACGAGTAGCTTAGCTATATATAATATAGGTATCACACCCTGTGTCGATTTCTAAGAATTGATTTATGTTCACGTCACGGATGAAATTTATTATCTAACCTTAGGAAAATAAATCAATTTCCCTCTTAAAATTGTAAACATCCTTAACTTCTGATTAATCCCCGCGGGCTTTAATTAAAATTAAAAACAAAATAAAAAGATAGAGAATTAGAAAAAGACACAGTAGAAAATAAAACAAAATTTGTCTTTTCACTTAAAGAATTTAGGGTTCAAGGAATGAGTAATTAAAAAGGGACTCTTATAGTAAAATTGGTTTGACATGGAAGTGGCTATATACTACACAGGATCTTTGTAAATAATTTTTTTTTAATTTCCAGCTAGAACTTATTGTCTCTTTGAAAAGAACACTTGTAAGATGCCAAAACAAAGATATCTAATCAACTCGGAGAAAGTTTTAATTTTGTATACCTCTAATTATTATAACTTCAATTATTATTAACTTCCCCTTTGGCGCTGAAGTTAGATACGTTATAAGGTTATTTAAATTTCAAATTCTGGGTGAGATTCTATACAGAATGATTAATATGAATAAATTGATACAGAGTTTATTATTTTCATTATAAACCATCCTGAATATAAGTTAAAAAATGTCAAAATCAACCCTAGATCAATGTCCTTTACACAATATATTCTATTGACAATTGATTTTTATGTATGTATATATATGCAAATATATTATGATTATGTATGTATTATCCTTTCGAATTACCTTCAAAATGATTCTATACAAAAACACACAACACAAATAAACCAATAAAACCCAAATCATGATTCGCTTATTCAGACAGAATTGATATATCAGATCCACATCAAAGCCATAACGAGAAATAGGTAGAAGTCATCTTTCATCTTTCCTATTTATTATTTTTTGTTAGAGTTGTACTACATAGATCTAAAAAGAAAGAAATTGTTGACTGGCGTTGAACAAACTTGCTTAAAATAAACATAGGTGCATATATGACAAATACAATATTTTAAAAATATATCTAAATTGAACCGAAAAATTTTAATACAAATCACAAGAGCTAAATTGCCAGCTTTAAGAAAACAATTTATTCAAAACAGCTTTAGTTCACATAAAAAAAAATCAATACTCAGCTTATGCCGGTTCAAGTGAGATCACTAATTTTGTGGACTAAACTCCGTAATGAAAGCTTTATTTCGAATCAATAAAAAAAAAATAAATTATAAAATACTTTGTTATTATTTATACACAAAAATTGATTTGTTATCGTTCGCGTGTACAAATTTGCTGAGTTAGTTATTCAATTTTCAAAAAAACACGGCTCATATATTATTATGAAAACTTCTTAAAAAAAGTAACAACTATAGTTGTTAGATTTTTCGACTAGTTATAAAACAGTGGTCTTAATACTTAATACATATGTATGTAGTTTGAAAAAATTCAAAATACCTATGCCTTATTTTATTTAATAAAATGTCAGATTTAGAACACAAGGTTTAGACAGCTTAAGTAAAATAACTCTTAGATATCAGTAAAAAAATGTTTATTTATAAGCTTCATATAGTAAAACAACGTTTATAAAACAGGCTGCTTAAAAATAAAATATCAAGTTTGTTTAAAAAATAATTAAATAAATTTTATTTATAATTTTGATGGCTGTCTAAAATTAAACAGCGTTTATAAAAAGGACAACTTTCAAATAAAATGTCAAGTTTGTTATATGTTTTTGAGTTTATTTTTTTTTTACGAATCCACGAAATCCCCTAATTAAGAATAAGAAAAAAAGCAGAAAAAAAGGATTTTTATTTCAATTTGTTTTCTTCATATTTTTTTAATATAATCTTCAATAAGCAGGTATTTCTCTATGAAATACCTGCTATAAATGCAATGCAATGAATGTAAAACCTTCCTAAAAATCATGATAAAATAAAATGTTCAGTACGATATAATCCCAGTTTATAGGAATTAACCAGAGTTAAATTCTGAAAAAAGTTTTTCATTCAATTTAGATCCCAAATTAACTCATTGAATTTAGTAAGTTAACCGTGGATTAACTAAATAAATATTACTGACAGATTAGTGTCAAAACACTATCAAAATAAAGAGGGCGACACTATGGATATCACCCTTCCACAGTGCTGCATAAAGTGCTTCCCTCTGTGTTTCGGTAGTGAAAGCCCATTTCCAATTTGATTTCGTAGATTTTTGACAACTGAAAGTAAAAGTTAATCTTACACTGATCAATTTATTTGCTGGATTAACTAGATTGGTTTTACTCAGAGCTAACTCCGACACCGTAAATATTTCCCTTAGAGTTTTTAAAGTTATTTCTTATCGTTTATGTTGGTAAAATATGGATAGAATTTGAATAGGTAAAATTTATCATTACTCCCTCTTTTTTGGATTCTTTGTTTTTTCCTCATAGTAAATAAATTCATAAAAAAGAGATTCTTTTTAATATCATGCGAAAAAATCGTATTTCTCACGGACTTAAGCAAAAAAGAAAAGTTCTTGATATCTTGGATGCTGGCTGGTTAAATATTAAATCAAAACAATATTTTAAAGACAATTTTGTTGATACCATAGGTAGGTAGGTATATGTTTTTTTTTTTTTTATCTAACTTATGGTTTAGAAATCTATATGGTGTCCTGATCTGATGCTGGTATTGAAGAAAACAAGTAAATTTAAAAATTTTAAATAGAAAATCCTCTTTAACTACGCTTGGAGATGTCAAAACGTTTGCAATCTATAAATATATATGTACATACATGCAGGTACTTGTATATCAAAAGGAAGAAACCATAAATCATAGTCAATTTTCTTTGCCTTTTGTTCACCTAATCTCAAATACATATGTGTCCCAAACTTCGACTTTTGGGAAAATTCGATTTGTTTTCCTGTCATCATGTCTCATTCCTTCTGTAGATACAATTCTGAATTTCCGCATAGGAAGTGAGTTTTCAAAACAAAATAAAGGTGACTATTCATTGATGTATAAAATATTAAGTATTTTCCTATTTCTCGTTCTACATCGGGGAAATTGGGAAGACCAGACCAACATCATCCCCTATGACCTTGAGCAGGTATAGAAGAAAAATGTGGTTTTGCTTAGAAACTTTGCATTAAGTGGCGCCCGGTCTTTATCAATCGATATAAGGGCAAATAAAATTCTAATTTCCAATAGATTATTGAAAACGCTTATTTCCTTTCGATTGTGTTCGAGTCTATATTTATTTTCTTTGTGTAGGGATGGGAAATGATTCCGAATTTAAATCGTTTTATATCTTAGCTTGTTTTTGTTGTTATTTTGTTCGGAGGTAAATGCTTATTTTGAATCAATGATTTTGATGTCGAGTATAATTTGAGATAAGAAAGAGATTTGTGTATTTTTTGGGATTTTCATGATTATGGTGATTTTTTCTGGAAAATCTTCTTATTTATTTGATCTGAAGTGTATGTATATATTGTCATTAGCAAAGGTTAACTTATATTATTCTTGGTTTTGCCTATATAAGCTCTGATAGCATTGATATTTTTTTTTTTTGTTGGAGAATTGATTTACAAAGAAACTTTGAGAAGAGGGTAAACAATTTAAAAACTCTTCAAATAAATTAGTATAAACTGATTTTGACAGTGAAAAGTGACAGTGAAAAAAACGTTGGTTAATCGATAATTAGGTATAGATTATAATATATTCATTTGAACGCAACTATATTGAGATTCTGGGTTTGAGTAGTCTTGAGGTTTTGTTAATAATGCCTTCAGTTTTCTGGGTTTTATACATTATGTACCTATTCTTCTAAGTTCACATTTATCACTTTAAAACAGAAGGAAAATAAAACAGACCTAAAAATGGTTAAGTAAATGAAACAAAAAAACAGATTTAATTAATAAACTTTATAGGTATTAAAATATTCTCCTCAAATCCCAGACTGTAATTATTTACAGCGGAAAATAAATTAAGAACAAGTTATAGAAACAACTAGCTTTTTCGAAAAACTAAAAAAATTAAAACTAATTTCAAAAATAAGATGATCACAGTGTTATATTATTTCTTCACGGTTTTCTTTTTCTATTCCACTTATCTATAATAACCCTGGTGAACCTCAATAAAATAAAAAGTATTCGTCATGATGTTTCAGTGAACCTAGAAACCTTCAAATAAAATGTAACTTTATATTTTATCCTTGCTCACCCCTAGAACTTTTTTTGTGATAAAATACAATACAATTATTCATTCTGTCTCCAGATTATATTCATGAAACGGATGTAACCTTTTGTCTTTGCCATTCCCTCTTTCTCTTAAATAACCAAATCTATAAAGGTAGCAAAATTATCATGACCGGATTGACCGATTAGGCCCAGTTTTTCACTGTAAGATTAACCCAGTTTTGGAGTTAAAACCGAGTTAACTCCTGATAAATCATTTCAGAAAATTTTGTATCCAGAGTTAAATGCCGCTTAATTTATTGCATTTGGTGAGATAATTCTTGATTAGGAAACTGAATATATATTTCTGACAGATGTGTGTCAAAACTTTATCGTAATAGAGGGATGATACTAATGAAAATCGACCTTTCCATATAGTGCTCTATAATGTAGCCCTTTGTTTCGATAGTTAATGCATATTTCCATATTTTGCTCTTTGATTTCAATACATTTTTGTAATTCTGCACTGCTTAACAACTGTCTCTGAAGTAACTTGGATTGCGATTTCCATGATTAACTCGAATTATATGGATTCCTTTTTAAAAATGTTGGTTACCACGCACATTTGATGGTTTACCAGTTCAAATAATCATTGATTAAAATTGATCAGCTGTGAATAAACGTGCTCTTAGAATAAAAAATATTAAAACTAACCAAATATATAGAGCCCTATATAACTTGAATTAAAATGGGCCTAGTAAATATCTTATTCCAGCACTGACAGTTATTTTATTGTTCTAAATAAGTTTGTTTCCTTATCCGTTCATTCGTCAGTAGGTATACTGTATAGAAAGAAAGTTTGAGGATAAGGTTCAATTTTCACTGCTTAGAGATGAAAAATCTTTGTTATAGAATAAAATGACTTTTTGTCAAAAGGTGAAATGAAAGAACGAAGGATTGTATGTACTTAGAAATAAGATCAAAGAACAAAAAGTTTTTGAAAGGCTACTGATGCGAAACAAATGAAAGATGAATATCCGATAATAGAAATGTATATTTTATAGAACAGAGCCCGCCTTGGGCAAGTAATTTAAAATGGATTGAGGTTCTTTTTTTTTTTTTAGATTAGAGGAATAGAAATATTTTTTTTTGCATACAAAAATAAAATAAAATTTAAATTTAAAATAATATTGGAATATTAAACTTTTGTAGTTGATACCTACTGAAACGAGAAAACTATAGGTATAACGCAAATGAAAATAAAAATGTACCTGATATAGTTGTAAAACTATATAGAAAAAAATGCACCATGTTTGAATTTACGAATAAGCATACAAAATAAAATTTATTAATTAAATTGTAAAGAGTGAATTGTCGCAATCATCATCTTGTTTTGTTTCTGAAATTTTCGAGAAGATAAGGTATCATTTTTTATACAGGAAAAAATTTCGTTTCGTAGGTACACGAGCGTTCTCTAATACTGTAACTGGAGGAAAGTTGGCACAATTAATTGGAAATAGAGTTAATTATAATCTAAATCGCCAGAACATTTTGATGCTTGAGAACAATTTCGAAAGAAATATTCTTATTGCTATTTTATTAAAAATCTTGTCAAACGCAACTCACCTAAATGAAGTTGACAATAATTAATTGGTGTGAATAAAAAAGAGACAAATGTTTCCTTTCATTTTGATACATTATATGGATGTCATTGTCTGTTTGACTTTCATTTTCTAGAGAAGTTTCAATTAGCTCTTGATTGCCTTATATCTATATTTTTGTGCTTTTTTTGTAAATTGTTCATTTAATTTACTTTTTCTTCACACTAAAGAATTTTTAAATATATGTACATAAAATTTATGATTATTTATTTAAATCCAAAGAACTTTTTCTATTTGCGGTTTTGAATGTCAACATTTTAAAGCAATATATATGTATGTATGTAGGTTCATATATCATGGTTTACCTACCTATGTTTTATTTTTATCTGGAACCTACTACCATCCAGTACAAGAAAGATTAATTAAATATGTACATATGTACGTACGAGTATATTCTATATAAATGTATATATTATTTTCTCTGAAAAATCTAACTAACATCAAGAAGATTAAAAATAGAAATTCTGTTGCAAACCAGTGATGCCACATGAAAATAAACTTCTCTACATTTTCCCTACACCCACAAAATTCATAAAATATATAAATACTAATTTAAAAAAAAATTAAGATATTTTCTAACTCTCATTAAATGAAAAGAGTCATGAGGCTCTATGTTACTTCGAATTTAACATAAGAAATAAAAGAGGTGGAAAAAGATTTCTGAATTAGGGATTTACAGTAAAATGTTAAGAAAGAAAAAAAATTTGGGATGAAATTTCTGCAGGGATGTGTGGTATGATTTAAAAAAAAAATATTTAGTAATAAAATTCTAAAAGTATCTAACGCTTCATAGAAAATTCGAATGTTTCAAAAATCCGTTTTTTATATAACGGTGTAGTTTTCAAACCGAAAATCCCTACGTGTAGGGATTATTCCCAAGTGTGCCATCACTGTTGCAAACCCAAAATACCTATAGAACTTGTTGTGGCTTCCTTTTTACTAAATGCATTGCCTCTGAAACCATAAAGTCTCCAATGAAAATGTCTTTTGTCATTCATTACTTTTCTATCAGTTTATCCAGACCATAATGTGTATGTATTACTTGGAGATATATGTAGGTATTTGTTTTCTGCTTCATATATTTTCCTCCCATTACCTTTCTTTTCATGAAGCAAAACACAACACAAAGTTGGTCAAAATCAGAACCAGAACAGAAAATTGCTACCCGTATATCGTCAAATGAAAATTCTTCACAGAATTGGATTTATTTCCGTTGAGTCGACGATAAATTCTTTAATGTAGGTAGTTTTGTATTCTCGCCTTTAATTGTAAACTCGAACAATAACTATATTCATAACGCACTGTGTGCAAACCACGATTGAGCTTCAAGGATATCATACAAATAACATCCCGTTATCACGTTTGCATTTATAGCAGGGTCGTATATATTGAACATTAAGAACTTTACAAGCCTTTAAGTGCGTAGGTTGTAAACAAATCTCTGCCGCCCGCATTGTCATCAAAATACACTACTTATTTTCCACTCACAGTTCACATATACATACATACATATGTATGCATATCTCTATCTGAAATAACTTCCAACAAGCGAGATGTCCTTGCTTGCTGTGAGCATATTTTTAATTAATTGATGCTGTTAGCACTACGCTTCCATTCCAGCTCAGCATAGCACAGCCACACTCTAAAGTACAATCTGTGATGGTGAAAATAAAATACCTATAGACAAATCAGGGATAATAAATCCTATGGGAGTCCAAGTTGTGCAATTGAAATAATTTCAATTAACATGTACGCTTCGAGGGGTGGCAAGTTTATAACAATATAACGATCAGAACAGAACAAAAGAATGCTGCGGAGATTGCCTGACAATAAAAAGAATTTAAAACAAAAATAAAGAAGATAAAAAATAACTTTCACCCAAGAGACATGAATCAAAACATTTTCTCTACAAGAAAGTGAACAAAAAAAAACATTCTTCATTATTCTACTACTATAAATATAAATAATTTAAGTGTTGGGCGCCATTTATGAATTTTTTGGACTTTCTTTTCTTTTAACGAACTGGGAAGACATAATTTTATTTTAATTCAAGGAAATTGCATAAAGAAAATAAATTCCTTTTTGTGGGGAAAATTCAAATAGAAGCTAGGAAAATATTGGTTTTGGAAAACGATGAAACTCAGATTAAAGGTTTCATGTAAGAGCGTATATTATTATATAAATTACTGATAAAAGAAACAACTACAACTAACAACAACAAGTAAGCTAAATAATTTACATGTTGAATGTAACAGCAACTAATTCCCTGTGGGCTTAAAAGAATTTTTGGGTTTTAACGTAAGCGCTCAGAAAACTGTGTTACCTGTGTCGTGAATTACTTATTTGTTATCGATAGTTTGTTAGAAAACTCCATTTTCGTTTTTTTTTTTCAACCCGGGGATTGAAAAAGAAGTAAATAAAAGTACTAAAACAAATCTCTTGAATCTTTGCTCTTTAAGTTTGTTGGTAAAAATTATTCAAGTTTCAAATAACTTCTGTTAACTTTTGTCATTTTAAAGGATTACCATAACATTAATTTGGGATAATCTGTATATTAAAAGATTAGCCCAAATAAATATTATGGTAATCCTTTAAAATGACAGAAGTTAAAAAAGAACATTTATATTTTATTTTATTATTATTTAATTTTTTTTTATTGTATTTAATTAAATATTATTTCGTTATGTCACAAAAATGTTCGCCCATAGGCGAAAAATAAAATCCTATTAAAATTTTAACAATAACAAAAGGTATAAATATTTTAAGATTACATTTTTGTTTTTGATACGACCGAATAAATATAATGTAAATACATACATAAATGTACCTACTTCTGTTGTAGAGTGTTGATGAATTGATGACAATATTATAAATATAGATATAATCGGTAAAATCCAATTAACTGAACCTTATTGAAATTTTGTTTATTTGAATTCAATCAATCAGCAATTTATTTGTATTTTTTCTTCTTTGATGATTGATTCTCTTGTCGCCTATAGCTTATTGTTTTTTACTATTGTTTTAACTGTAACCAACACAAACAATGGGTATTGTGTATTGTTTAATAAAGTTGAAGGATTAAAGACAAACATGAAACAAAATATCTTAAAATATTAAAGATACATACAGGGTATTCGCCGAGAAGTATATTAAAAAAATTAAATATTAAATAATAATAATTAAATTAAATAAAAAACGAATTTTGAAATTAGGGGGAAGGCGGGAGACTTGAGCCACTTTTTGTTAAATCGTTCATAAAAACTTTTCTACTCATCTTAGCCACATGTTGGATACATCTTTTTAAAGATACATTTATCTATTTTAAGAATAATCTCACAAACTTTATATACACGGGACTGATTTTTTCCAAATGCTAAATGATTGGGAACAGATTTTTGGCTTAAGTCTCCCGCCTAGCCGGGAGACTTGACCACCGCCTTGGGGAGACTTGATCATATTTAAATTCTTCAAGTAAAACGACAAAACAAATAATTTAATCAGTTCATATCTTATTAGAATTCATTTTTATTATATTTTAGAAGTGATGAAGATATTTGAGGAATCCATTCGACGTCATCCACCCGCTTGGGTAGGCATCCCCCCTAGATCCTTCAGGTCAATTTGAAACAAAACCTTCATTGAACTTAACTCTGGGAAAAACCAAGAATGGAGGAATACTATTTTCGATTGCATTGATTGCGAAACACACGGTAACAAGTGTTCCCCTCTCTACAGAGATTGCCTGTCCAACCTTATGATTTTTTTTTTTGCTGCCAGAACCTTCGGACATTTTTGGACAGTTGTGCATCCAGTTTCGTCGCAGTTATAAATGTTGTGGGGTTCGAAACCAAACTTTTCACGGACTTCTTTCAAATTTGTAAAAAAATCAGAAACATTTTTTTTATTGAAGCTTGATTTATTTCTTTTAATGCAGCCTCAATGATATCTTTGGGAACCACATTCTTTTTTGCTGCTTCTTCTTTTCTTTTGTTACAAATGGCATTTTCAATAGCTGAAAAAGAAAGAAACTCCTGCATTTATAACATATCTGACAATAAATCGCAGCAAAAGGAAGACTTGAACCACTGATTAAGTCTCCCCTAAGAAACTGGCTCAAGTCTCCCGTTCACGTTTTTTCACTATTAAAAATTAATAACTTTTGTGAAACACTAGCTAGCAGCATTTTGTTCTAATATTAACAAACTAGAATAATTGTTTTATAAGATAATGTTAACTATTTTTACTTACCAAGTCAAAGAAACTTTTTACCACGAAAAAACATTTTTTTTTTGTTTTAACTTTTTGCACCAAAAAACACCATTTTAATATCACCAGCTAAAGTCAACAGACGATGTAGAATTATTTTTGTGTGCAAGTAACGGATCACTTTATGCAACGTTTGGCTTTACTCATGAAAGATTTGAGTGGATCTTTAGAGAATTATTGAGAGTGGCTCAAGTCTCCCGTATGATCAAGTCTCCCGCTTTCCCCCTACATAATATTTGACCTTACCGAATTCCATATCAATATTATGATTGAAAAAAATGTTTGATTTAAAAATAAAGCTTTATCAACCAATAGGTTTCGTTTTGTTAAGTTGGTGTTAAACAACTTACGTATTAAATGCAACAACAAATATATTCCGTAGGTCTAGAGAACTATCGGGGCTTAGCTCTTGTAGTCTTATCCCAAAATAAAACTCTGTTACCGGCGAAAATCACCTATTTGTTATCGATAGTTTGTATAGAAACGTAAAATTTTTTCATCTAGTTTCCTCCGGGATTGAAAAAGAAGACGATTGCAAAAAAAGGACGCCTAGTCAAAAATCATAGTTGTACTTTATGAATTATGTCAGTGCTGTAAGTCTAGCTCTCTATCATGACTAAAATTGTCATTTTCTAGGTAGGTGTAGGTACTAAAAATTGAACGTCATAAATTAACCGAGAAGAGAAATACATCCAAAACTCGACTGGTCAAAGACTATTGTAGTGTTGTTTGTTTGACAGCTCCATGTCTTGAATATTTTAAAAATTTTAAAAAGTTTTTGCAACTCGTGAACTGATGAAAACGTAGTATTATTCCGTGCCCTCTTTTTTTTCTTAAAAAGAGAAAGTTGCTGGAAATAATTTTCTGTGAAAAGAAAACTTCTCAAATTAATAACTTGATCGATTTTCTGTGTTTTTCTTGCTTTCCGGTTCTTTCGGTTGCAAAGACGCTGTTATTTTTAATGAAAAGTAAATCCCCTTTCACAAAAAAAATTCCAATTTTTAATAATCGTAGATCGTTAATTCCCCTTACTTGGTGTCCTTTTCACCTAAAAACTGAAAGGTGCACACAAGAGTAGATTGTCTTAACCGTGAATAATGAGATATTTATTTTTATTAAATAAAACATATTTTCATCAATTTGAAAATAGTTAGACAGTGTCTAAGTAGACAAAAATCTAATAAATACGACTGTCAGTTTCCTCGTGTGAAAGGGGACTAAAATCTCTCCATAGTCTTTACTCCACTTATTATGTTTCAAAGAATAAGAAAAAGCACAAAGAAGAAAAAGCGACAGCTCTGCATTTTTACCAATCTTGTTTACTCCGACCACCACATTTCGACAAATGACAAATTTATGTAAAAATCTTCTCAACTGAATGCAATCAGTTGTCATTTATGAACACATCCTTCTTTCTTCTGAATTTGACAAATGTCACTACTGTCACACTTGAGTTTCCTAAACACTAAAAAGAAAAATACGAAAACACAGACAGACTTGTTAAAGAAGGCAAAAATTACAATAATTTCGGATAAATAATTAGCAGAATATAAAAAAAAAATAAACCATAACAATAATCGGCCATCTATACACAGTTAATTTACTCTTCCTGCAACTTTTAATATCAAAAAGCAATAAAAACACCAAAACAAGAATCAAATAAGAAGTCGTCACGTAATTATTGCTATCATTTTGCCCGAAGATCTCGACGATAACTTTTGCGCATCAGCATATTCCCTCGAAGATTGTATTCGTGGATTTGCAGAAGTGAGAAAAAATCATAGAGCCTTCTTCAATATATTTCAACTGCTAAAAAAGGTGAAACTTAATTCAAACTTCCAATACAAGGTAAACACTGTGAGCAATCGCCTCCATTTATGGCAAAAAGCTGTTTATTTTCTTCTTATAGATATTTTCTTGCCATAATTTATACGATGACAATTCCATTGAAATTCAAAGCCCAACACTCCATCAATAGTTGAATCATCAATTAAATTCGAGTAAACAAAAATTTCCAATCCTGTCGTCCAAACGGCAATTTACTATTTCCATAAACCTTCAACATTCCACAAACTGGTTCGTATCAGTGGCGATGTATCTCCCACAAAATGACATATCCGAAGTCGTCCTGCGACAGCGAAACCGAAAGGACGTTCTCTCGAAAGAACTCGCCAAGAACAAGTCCAAACTCAACGCAGTGCAGCAGGAATACCGATTCCTAACCCAACCGCTAAACACAGACTATGTGGACGAGTGTGAGAGACTAGACGATGAAATTGATAAGCTTCGGCGAGTGTGTCAAGTCATGCTGAACGAAATCGAACACTTAAAACGTTCTCAGGAACCCCATTTCGACCGCCAGCCGGTGAGAACAGCTCCGCTACCTCCGTTGTATCCTCCGCCTAGAATGAGGCCACAGTTTCTATTCCCGAGGCAGCAGCCGGGCTCATCACCACTGTCACTACGAAATCCTGAGAATCCTTCGCAGTCCAAAGAACTTCCGACTTCTCCGTGTTTGCAAGACATCGTGTCGGCAGCACAGCCGGCAAAAACAATCGACAATGTATGCGATCCCAATTGCGGAGAACAGCCATGGCAATGCAGTATGTGTACATTCCAGAATCATCCGTTGCTGAATAAATGCGAATGCTGCGAAATTGTACGCATCCTGCCCGGATCGGTAAGAATAGTACCTTCAAGGCCGCCGCCTCCAATTCCCTTAGCTGTCATGGGGTCACGTTCGGCTCCCCTGACACCAGCAACACCGATTACACCTAGTACAGGGCCTGCATCCGCAACTATTCTATCCCGATCGACTGAATACACACGTCCCGGAGTGGCCAACAGTAGCAGCGAAGGCAGCATGCCAAAGTTTTTGGGTGATGTTGTGATTTGAGTGTCTTTTAACCAGATCATCTGGTTTATAAATTATTTTAATATACTTAACCGATACAAAAATAAAAATATTTTATCTTATATACCTTTATAGGTACCATATTCTAGTTCTAATTATTTGGTTATTTTTTTTCGTATAACACGGAAAGCATCAACTTTTATGTCGATAACGAAGTTTGTACAAGATTGTGCCTTTTTAAACCAAAAAGAATACAAAATTGGATAATCAATCAAATATAAGTTTTGTATCTCTTCTATTCAGTTTTGGTGTGGAGCAACCCTTGTATTCACAAGAAAATTGTATCAAAAGATTAAAGACCGAATGATGCCCTTGTTCAACGCCGAACGGAACAACATGTATTGCCCGCTACACTAGTTCGCGTTCTATTTGGCTGAATTTTTCATTTATAGTCACCCTGTTATACATCGGTAATGTAGTTCAAAACGACGCATGCGCGAAACGAAATAGAAAATCTTTTGACTTTTGACAGTTCGACATTTGTTTCACAAGAAAGTCACATTTCTAGAAGCTCTCGTAGTTTTTCTTATTCCAAGAATCGTGTAATTAATTAAAATCCTATAAAAAACAATTCCGAATTATTTAAACCATGGATGACGAAGCTGAAACATACAAACTTTGGCGAATTCGCAAAACAATAATGCAACTTAGCCACGACCGTGGCTATTTGGTGACACAAGATGAGCTCGACCAGACGCTGGAACAATTTAAAGAACAATTCGGGGATAAGCCAAGTGAAAAACGACCAGCTCGAGGAGATTTGGTTGTTCTAGTTGCCCACAATGACGACCCCACCGATCAGATGTTCGTATTCTTCCCTGAAGAACCGAAAATCGGAATAAAAACCATTAAGACTTATTGTACCCGAATGCAAGAGGAGAATATTCATCGAGCTGTTGTCGTTGTTCAAGGCGGTATGACTCCATCTGCAAAACAGTCGTTAGTTGATATGGCACCGAAATATATTCTAGAACAATTTTTGGAATCAGAGCTGTTGATTAACATTACCGAGCACGAGTTAGTTCCGGAACATGTGGTAATGACGCCCGAAGAAAAGCAGGAGTTACTGCAACGTTACAAACTTAAGGAAAACATGTTGATGAGAATTCAGGCTGGTGATCCAGTTGCACGTTATTTTGGACTGAAACGTGGGCAAGTGGTGAAGATTATTCGGTCGTCGGAAACAGCTGGGCGGTATATCTCTTATCGGTTGGTGTGTTAAAGGGTTGTGGACTTAATATGTGGTATTCCATAGTGAGCCCTAAATAGATTTAAATTAAATAAACATATTTCTTTTGTAAAATTGTGTCTTTTATTTTTCTGGGAAGGAATGGGAAATGAGAAATAGGCAGACTTATTTTTCGAAACGATAATCGATTTGGAAAAGTTAAGACGTTAAGGCCTGCAAGTTCGTGTTTGTGCTTTTATGTTCTATTTTTATAGGTCCGCCGCCGTCGGAGGAAAACGAATGTTCCAATATAAATTGCGATAAAAATAAATTTTTTACAATTACATAGATTCTCTCAAAAGCTTCAAAAATAATTATAATAATAATAATGAACTCGAAAAATTAAAGAGTTTAAAGAATAATTTGTGAAAATTAAGTGATTCACGTAAATCACGGATCTGCAGATCCGGCTATATCTCATTAATATAGTTAATGTTTTTAAGATTTGACATCTCATAATCAGATTGTAGCTATAGTCTGATAATGAGATGGTCAAAAACATATAATTTTTACATAAGAATAAGAAGAATAAGAAGTTAAATGAGACGAATTTGATTCATTGAAATGAGAAAGAACTGAACAAATGAGAAAGAACTGAACAGAGGAAAGAACGAATTGTAATATGAATGAGCCCAGTGAGGTTATACAAACTGTTTCTTATAAAAAAAAATGAATCCCCTTCTAAACTGTTCGTGGGTATGAAATTGTAGGCGTTTTTAGATTTAATTCACTAAAATGAATGTTATTCTTCATTTTTTTCTGAAATTTAAGTAAACATTCAATTAAATGTTTGCGTGCTGAACTAAATTGTTTGCGTGCCATTTTAAAATTTTCACAAGTGTATTGGAACAAAATTAAAAAGTAAAAATTATATCGAAGTTCTCTATACCTACACAATACATGAAAAAAGATTTAAAAAAGTGACTCAGTTAATCTGACTGTCATACAACGGAAAAACAACAAAAATATCATATAGAAATGAAAATTTTGTAAAAAATTTACACAAAAAGAAAGTAAATTATTCCAAGCTGTTGGCGTTATTATTTATCGGGGTTTAACAGTTATTTTTTTTTCACAAAAAGAATTCAATTTATGATGCCTAAGCAAGCATCTAATTGCGTTTTATTGTGTCACGGGCTTTGCTGTCGTTGCCTATCGCAAAAATGTAGATACCTACATTCATATATCCCCCCAGTAGCAACCTTTATGAATATATATCACAACATCCTTTTTAAATGGAAACCGAGATTTAACCCCAAACCATACCAACACCTACTATACCACCATAGCCACCAGCGAACCTTAAATAGTACTTTTCAGCTTAAGCCCACAATCAACCTGAACAATTACCGTTATCTCTCTTTTAAAGGCCCCAACTGAGCGCTGAACTAACTTGACTGAGAGAGTAATAAAAGGACGAATGATGAAACCCATCAACTGCCTGTTGCACAAAGATAACACAAAAATTACTTACCAACTCATGGTCAGTTCATAGAGATAGGATATAATAAATTTCCGGGATTGATTACCCCACATCACTGTTAGCCTTGTTTTCTTTTTTTTTTTTTGTTAAGGTATCACCTCTCCCCACCAAGGAACAACTGGATTAGTAGAGAGAGACTTCTGTTTTTCGAGTGATTCCCAGGGATGCAATGTGGGAAAAAATCAAGATTACCTAGTCTCAAATAAACAATTTTTGTATGGTGGAGAAAAAGACAAACTTCTTCGATAAAAGAGAATTTAAGCTTTTCCATTGGTAATGAAACGAAAGCTTCGTGTCGTGACTCGTAAGCTGAATGTGGCGAAATGTGTGCTTACCTCATCTCTTCTTCGAATTAAAGCAAGAAAAGTATTTAGTGTGAGCTGATGGGGTTCGTGCTACGTTGCCTTTGCCTATACTACAACACTTTGTGAGTAGAAACTAAACTAATTAAGATTCCGGTCAAGATGAAAAGGCTTTCGATCCTCTGGCATTTATGTTATGTGTCTTAAATGTTCTTTTTTTCTAAGGAGATTTTTGCAGAAGAAAGATATCTTATAATACGGGATGTAGTGTTTGAATTCCAATTTTTGATTTTGAATAATTTATATTAAACCATTCCACACTGTCTGTAGTGTTTGAATTGCTTTTCTTAATTTTAAGCAATTCTTCTTCTGAAAACTAAATGGTTCTCTTTTATTATATCAATCGAAAACACTATAAGTTGATAAATCTTTAAAATTATGCTTAAGTTTGACAAATCATTGTCTGACTTGGTTGTTTTATCGAAACTGTGTTAAGTGACAAGGTTCACTTTTGGTTCAATGGGTTTTGTGAAAAATCAAATTTTTGACTTCTAGAATGACTGAAAAAAAAATCATAAGACAAATGTAAGAATTATTTGCAACGCTAACTCTCTGACTACAAAAAAAATGGGATTTCTAATCAATTCTAATTATTTTTTTCTTGATATCTGTAAGGAACGAAAGGAAATTTTATGCAACTTGTTTGTTTTTCTTTTTTTTTCAACCTGAAATAGAAGTGTAACCAGAACAGGTGGCTTACTTTTACAACGAAGCTAAATACAAAGGTACCCAAACCTGTACCATGATGGGGGCTCTTTAGTTGGAGAGGAGTTAATAGAAGATTGTAATTAAATGTTGAGAGACTGTGGATACGAAGTACCTGGATGGATAGAAAACAAGATACTTTAGTTAGTTTTAGTTCTTCAAGTTATTATAACTTTAACAACTGGAATTAGGTAAAGGTACTTTGTTTTTGTTGCGTTTGTGATTAAAGGATCTTTCTCGGAAAAATCTCTAATCGTAAACATTGAGTTATAATGATGGATGATCATTATAACAAACTTAAAACTAATATTGAATTTATCTTTTTTAGTGTTGCAACATAAATTATTGAAATTATCATGTTTAATTCCAATCATTTATCGCTATTGAAACGAATCTCATACAAAAATTTCATCGAATTCATTAACAAAAAACTTAATTCTGCAGTACGTTGTTCAATGAATAATAAATAACTGTTGTAGAAGTAAATTCGCAATAAACTGAATGAACAATTTTAATGAAATACATTACTTGCCTCATTAAAGGTGTTGAAAGAAAACTGATACTGGATGGAAATTGTATAAAAATTATATTATATCTTCATTAAATACAATTTTGTTTTTGTTGTTTTATGTACATATTAAAAAAAAAAAAAAAAAAAAAAACTATCAGAACTGTGGATAACTGTGGATATAAAGGTAATCAGTATACCTTAATATCTTTTGAATAAAATTCACAAACAGAATATTTTGACTGCTTCGTTAAGCAAATAAATTTAAATAAAATAATTAAAATAAATGATCAACTTAACATGAAATTGAATAAAAAAATATTAATTAATGAGTTGATTACTTGATTAATTGAACGAATGCAGGTTTTTAAAGAATTCAGAGGAATAACTAATTGAAAGAACATTTGTTTCAACTGTTTCTATATAAATATTGGAAATTATTCCAGTATCTTAAGTGAAAATATACAAAAATAAATGCTGAATAACTGTGAAATATGCTATTCGAATTTAAATAAAAAAAAGAAGAAGAGTATGCCATTAAAATACCTAATAGTTTTTCTTGATTCAGTTGTATTGTAGAGAAATTATTTTGGTTTTAAGGTAAAAGTGTAGCTCAGAAAATATTCTTCAGAAGTGCAAATAAAAGCACTTAGGTATTTATGACCCGATTTTCGGAATAATAACGGGGAAATTATGGTATTCAATTGAAATATTGAAAATATTAAAATTATATTAAACATACTATTTTAATATTTAACCTCTCTAAACGACTTCTAAAACACCTAATAGTATAGCCTAGTTTCAATTCTTTTTTCTTGTGCTAAGGACATTTGTATAGCAATTCCTCTAGTAAGGAGATATGTATGTACATATATGCCTATATGGGATTAGCCTTGCCATTTTAAACATATCAATTTCTGTGAATGTTATCTACATCCTTCCGATGCCCCAAAAAATAAATAAGATTTAATATTTGATATACCTACATAATATCTTAAAATTCTAGTACCTATAGGTATATGTACGATTGTATGTACCCAAAAATTGATTTTGTACAACGTGGAATTTTATATTCATTTTACGAGGGTTTCAAACTTCAAAGATAGTAAAAATTGATTACAAAGAGACTTAGTAGACCCCACAGATCCCCTTCGCTTAAATGCTTTTTTCTGCTCATTAAATAAAACGCTATGCCGAACGAATATGGCCAGTTTTAAAAGATTTTTATGATTTCGTCTTTATTCTAAAAATAACCTTGTTTGTGTAATTTATTTTAAGAAGAAAAAAAATCATAAAAATAACAAAACAAAGGAATAAGTTTTATTTTCTTAAAAGGTCATCCTCTGGATTTAATTTTTTTTTAAATATCTATTGCCGAAAGAAAAAAAAACCTAAAAGGCTTGAATATAAGTGCAAAAACTCAGCACATTATGAAGGTAGGCAGTTAGGCACCTAAAAATCCGTCTGGTATTTATTAGAAAAAATGACATAATTTGATTTGTGTACGTAGGCAACATTAACAAAAACAAAAATACATAAGAACGTCATACAGAAAGCTTAATAGTGAAATAAAAAAAGTTAAATAAAACCGTTTATGAAGATAATAGATGCAACCCGTCACAATTTATAGCACACATACCTACCAAGCCTGTCTGCGTTGTCTAAAGATTTTATATAGGTATTGTCTACATTTTCAGTGTAAAAAAAGTGTTTGTCAAAATTACCATAAATTCAATTTAGCCTTCTACTACATCCCTTCCTACCATATACATACTTATTTGTTACAGTTACTGTTACTGGTATAGCCTGGGTAAACACAACGTACATATATACAGATATTTACATACATCAGGACGACCGTCAAATAAACGGTCTAGTTATATGTATATAGAGGGGTAAAAATGGATAACCATAATAATTAATGACATATCTTCCCGCAGGATGGAGCACATTTACATCAAAACTCTTCGCGTCGACATATTACAGTCGCATATACCTACGAGAGATAAAAATGAAATTCAATTCATTGCAGTCAAGAGGAGGCCCTCTCTCCGTTGTGTCCTTGAATATGCGAAAAAAAAATATTACTCAAAATATTATAAAATGTTGTAAATTTAAATTTATAAAAGGAAAAATGTGACGTATGCAATGCATGATGGTGTTGGAAAAATGGAAAAATAATCTAAGAGAAATGCTGATGGAATCCTTTGAATTGCTTGGATATTCGATGATAAAGATGAGAGAGCTGAGTTATTTTAACTTTGTGCTGAGTAAGAAGAATATTGGATTGGAAGTCTCAGAAATTGATTCAAATTATGAGAAGGGAAAAACATTAAAATTCAGAAAAAGTCAGTAAAATAGATAAAACATTATGTCATAAGTCATATTTATCTAGAATGTGGTGTAGATTATGGTAAATTGTAACAAACTATCATATTTTTTGAGCCTAAGTGACTTCAATAGGTTATTGAAATTATGTATCCCGTCTTAATAAAATCAGTATACCTAATGGATTTATTGAGTTTTTAGACTCAAAAAAAAAAAAAACTGAACAAATTATAGAAATTTCAAGAAACTATATAATATGACTTTGTTATAAGAAATAAAACCCTCCGATAAATTAAATTTAAAGATGGTGGAATTCTTTTTAACTTATTTTTCAACACTTCGTTGAATTTTAAACATTTAATATCAAGTTGACTTTGAAAATTCAAGTGAAAGATTATTGCATTTAATCAAATCTGAACCTGCTAAATATACAAGGTGGTGAAAAATCTATCACCCTATGGCCATAGGAAGATGTTACAATTTTTGCAAAAAATAGTGGGGAAAAATCAATCGAAATAATTGTTCTTCAAAAGTCTTGTTAAAGTAAAATTGAAATTTAGCGCTATTTGTAAAACTTAATTTTTTTATTTGTAGCTTAGGATGTGCCAAAAACTCGAAATTTCTATTTTTCTTGAAATTTTGACAGAATATGCGAAAATATTGATTTTCCTGAAATTTTTTCTAAAACTACAAATTTACACAAAAACATTTTTGTGGTAGCAAATTTTTCGACAAAAACAAATCGTATGGAAAAAGGGTCTATTTCTCTTTGTTTAGGTGGATTAGAAAAATATTATATGCAATACTAAAAAATAGTGTATTTATTTAGGCAAAAACCTGTATTTCTATTATTCAATCAAGTTTTGTTTAAAGTTTATAGTTTTTGAAAAAAAAAAATGAAATATTTGATATTTGATTGATGATATTAAAAAAATTAAGAAAAATATTATGTAGGTATAATAGGTAAGTATATTGAACTTTTTTTTTATTTGGTAAAATTTTAAAAGGCAATTAATCTTCATAAAACTCTCAAAACTTTTCTTTTGTTATGCAGAATTTCGTTACACAGAGAAGCTGGAGTTTTAAAAAAAGAGTGTAAGTGCCAACCACCAGGACTCAGGTTGAATATGTGTAAAAAATACGTGTTGACAAAAGGCTTAATGCATGGTGTGTACTTCCCTTAACATTAAAAACGAACAAACAAAATTAAATTTAAATTTCAACGAAATTGCAAAAAAAAAACATTGCGTATTTGTAGATGTAGGTACACCATCCGGATCGTACATTCGATAACCAGTATTCAGAGCCAACAACCGTATTTGCCCAAGAAGCGTGATCAAATAATAGCCGTCTCCGTTGTCGTCGTATTGCCATTTCCGTTGCCCTATACCGAGAGTTAAGATGTTTTCACATAAAAAAATGTGTACCTACTCAGAATTTTAAAACCAACGCAATTCATTACTACACTATTGTAATTTTTATTTTATTATTTTAGTGGAATATGTCAAATAGAAAAGCAAAACTTGTATAAAAGGTTGGTAAGTACCTGCTGGTCATTTAGCTCAATCCTAAAATGCCATTGAACCATCTACAAGTACAACCACCTAAAAAAAACTATAAACAAATATTAATTCCTTTGAGTAAAAAAGCGGCAGTTAAAGTAAAAACTTCAAGTTGTTTAAACACAAAAAAAAAAAAAAAACAAAATAAAAATCTTCCTCCGACAAAATAAAAAAAAAACATACCGCAAAAAAATAAGTAATAACTAACGCGCCGCCCAAAGTATGTCCCTTTTTGAATTAAGAAGCAACAAACAATCCAAAAGGAAAATGAATTGTTTACTGTTCCACAACACAGCCACACTCACTCATATAAAACAGAGTAAGTAATTTCCAACGTGACATGTTTATTCACTCACCCAATCGGGCCGCCCACTGGTATCTGAGTATAGCTTTTTTAATGTTCAGATACATTTTTCATAGTACAATAGTCAAGTACGTACAATGTACAAAGCATATACCAGTTCCTACTTATACGATGACATTTCATTTAAAATTTCCTTTTGTCATATGTGTATGTACATATGTTTATCTTTTTCTGTCCTCACAGCCTTATCTAAGTATCCTTTTAAGACTTTACTAATGTACTGATACTGATGGTATTATTTTGTGTTGTACGGTCTTTCAACCAAAACTTACAGCAGGAGTCTTTTCTATGGCCAAAAACAAAAATATCCTGCCTAAAAGGTCGTACGTTGTCTTTCAGATTTTTTGTATTTAAATGAGATTTGAATTAAGTCATTTTCTACATGTACACGGTTGGCTCAAAAGATGCTCGGTTTTTATTTGATGTGAAACTTCATTTATTTTTCATATACATATGTATGTATGACTTATCAATCTGTCAGTTTGATTGGACGAAAGATACTTTTTTGTTTTTGAAATTGGGGTGTTTAATTTGGTTTTTCTTTTCCTTTCTTTATTATTTTTTTTTTTTTTATTTCAGGACAAAAAAGGTTCTTTCAGGTCAATTGATTCTTTAGTTTATTGCGTAGAAAAGCGGCGGGACACTTTGTCCTTATTTACTGATGATTCAGTGTCTAGCAAAAGAAAAATAATGATAATGGGGATGTGCTTAGGTCACATTATTCTCCAAGATTTGTTTACTCATGAAAAAGAAAAAAAGGTTTACAATCTATGTTAGGTAAGGTATATATGTATGTACGTTTATTAAATTGATTTATGGTAAACGTGGTTGGTTTATAGTGTGCCTTGAATTCAATTTTATTAAGTAGGCAATTTAAAAGTCTGTCAAGAACAGTGCGATGGGATGTTTTATTGTGCAAATAAATTCTTTGATCAATATTTTTTTTTACTATACATATTTTATGTACGTTGTACATACATATATATTATCTATACGAGTATATGTAGAAGTATATTGTGGATCTCAGAATGGGCGTATTGTAAATGACAGTCCTAGATGACAATGTTTATTTTTCTATGAAAATCCGAATATTTGAACTTAAAAAAAAACAAATAAGTATCTACCTAGTAGATATGTATGTATATGTAAATACCAAATTACAAGTAAACTTTAATGATGCAAGTAAAAGGAGGGTCGAAATTAAAAAAATCATTTGAAATAATTGATGGTTTAGGTAGATTTTATAAATTCATGAATTAAAATATTTATTAATAAACAATTAACTGCTAATCCACTTTAAGATAGTTTGATTTCACATTTACTTCACTAATTAAAAATAATTAATGTTTGGTTTGAGTTTATTAATACAAATTATACCTAGTGTTTATATTAAAATTAAGAAATAGGTGGTTTAGAATAAAATTTGCCTAAGAGAATATTAATTTGGGGTGTGGAAACTAAAAATTCAAGCTAAAGAACATCAATTCATGATGTGATAATAAAAAAAATATTTCAAATTGGATTTGATTAAATTGAGAGCAAAAATTAAAACTGATTTTTGGAAACTTGATCGTCTAATATTATCTTTTTTGACAACCAACTCTAGAAAATTTAATGTATTATAAAAATTGATCCAGATTTCAAGTTCGATATTTTTGTCACTTATTCTGAACTCTGTCTAAAAGGAATTATTAAATCGATTTTTTTTAAAGAAGAAAATGAGGAAAAACACTGGATGAAAGGATACACGAAAATAAGATATTTTATGATTTAAGAACACAAAAATCATTAAAAAACAATTATTTATTGAATGTACTAAAAATTCAAACAGTCCTAGAATAAATCATCCCAATTTTCAGTAATTTTATTATTTTTCCAAAACTCCTAGTTTTTCTCAAACTCATTCTATTAAGTAACTCATGCAAAAGGGATATGTTTTTAAGAATTTTACCTCGAATGTAGCATCCCAAAATATTTGAAAGCTTTCTGATACTTGTGCTCAAAAAGAAAATGTATCGAACTTCTTTTTTCTTCTCTTGATGTACAAATAGATGAATAGATGATATCCAACTTATTTATTCTACAATATTTGTGGAACAACTAAACACAAACTTTTACTTCAAAATGTTGAATAAATCCATTTTTTTTAATAAATAAAACACACAAAAAATAAAACCAGAAAAGCATTATTTTTTAAAAATTCCCTATGAAGTTGTTAATCTCTTCCTTCTATAACCATCATAAGTAGGTATATGTAAACAATTATACGTATATATACGACCATACGAGTACTATGTACGTGTGTTTCACACGCTGTGTTTATTCTAAGAGAGAACATAGTTTCCTATACTAAGTGTTGCTCTTATATACTTATTATTGTTTCCACTTAACACTCCAGAGAAACCTTGGTAAACAGTTAAGTTTCATGTTTTGCATTAAATAATATGTACAATAGAATAGGTAAACACGCCACACATCTGTTTTCTTGAGTACTACATATAATATAGTCACATAGAAGTTTTAGATATTTTTTTAAGGATTAGCAAATAACCTTGAAAAATGTGCTTAAGCTGTGTGTGTTTATTTTCTTTTTGTTTGGATTGGAATTAAGTGTTTTTAAGGATTAAAGTGTCACGCTTGTTTGAAGTAGGAAATTTATTTTCTTATAACTACGGATAATGATGATCTTAAAACAATTGCCCGCACGTGTTGAATTAATTTAAGTGTTTTTCTTTATTAAATAACTATGTTACGACCGATTTATTGACAAAGTTTTTAAACGATTTGGAAAATTATTAGAAATTGATTGAATTATATGCCTATTAATTATAGCTTTTCTCATTTTGACGAATCACACTTTTTTTGAATTCTTTCTATGTGATTTTTTAAATATTGAATAGAACAAAGACTTTGCCTGACCTACAAGGGAATATTCGATAAGAAATGAACAATTTATTTCTAGAATTTTTGCTTCCATCCGGTCCAATAATAAACTGTAAAATTCCTTAATGCACCTTTATATAAATATTACCAAATTCAAGATGCTAAATATATACACATATTATTTAAAACGCTGTCTGAGTAGGTCTACAAATATACATAGTTAGATAACTTTCCCTTATACTCAAACTTAAAAGTCTGGTATACCAACCATCCCCCATTAAAATATTTTGCATTCAATGAATACATTTATGCTTAAAAGAGCAACCATTTTATTAAATCCTATACTTTATTATCATCAAAAGTTTTCTTAGCTTAAACTGCTGCGTTTCAACCTATTAAAAAGAAAATAACATTTCAAGAGGCAAAAAGATATAAAGAAAAAATATTCCAGACAAAACACCTTAAGGCTCTACTTTCCATAAGTAAGTCTAAAGTAGATATATTTATATTTATGTATAATAGGGTGGTCCTTAGTTAAGGTTATATTGTTCAACTTTAATCAATACCCCTCCCTCTCTTAATATAAATATTTATACGAACCCCAAGAAAAGTAAAACAACACATAGGTACTATGTTTTCTTTGAAATCAAATTTTTAATTTTTATAACTTCGGTAATAATTGATGAAAAAAAATTCCAAATTTTCAAGGTGTGGTTTAAAATAAATATTTACTTGTGTTTTCCGCATATTAAGCTTTGTTCAATTATTGGCAATAGTTTAAACGGAATAATCAATGACCACCCTAATGAATAATTTTTGGAAAGCAGACATTTTTCTAAGTATAATTTTAAACGCATTTTTTTTTATTTTAAAACATCATCTCATACTCTTCTCCCAATACGTATAGTTAGTACCATAATGAACAAATAATTGAGGTAATTTAACGAGCCCATAAAGTCTGCCTTTAAGGATATGCAGAACAGCAGATAAGCATATTACCCTGTCGGGTGTATTTTGACAGAAATATATCACACATATGGGAATTTTTTGTTGTTGACATAATATATTAACAGATTTTTTCTTCTCTAATGCACGTACATTCGTTTATTCATACATATATAAACATTAAACAATAATTTGTTTTGATAAAATATGGGTTTTTGTCTTGGATTTTATTGCCAACGGAGATTAAATTAAAAAATAAAAAAATAACAAAAAAATCCTCCTAAAAGATTAAGTGTCGTTGATGTGTCGACTTACGAATAAAAAATTGTGGAATTTTAATTTAAATTGTTTTTGATGGTGAGATTCGGAATATCAGATAAATTTGTGAAGTAAATTGATGATATTCAACGGAGAGCTTTTTAAGATGTGGTTAAGTCAAGAGTGGTGCACTCTGTGGCGTATAACCAACAGTCAACAGAAATTAAATTTTATAAATCAAATTAAATTACGTATACGCCACAGTGAATTTATTTCTTTTCCATCAGTATGTTATTTTAAGAGATCTGGCCTTCAAATTTGTTTTTGAAAAGCACATTTTCTTATAAAAAGAATAAATTAAAGTCAAAATTATATTACCAGGACATTAAATGCCTCCCCAGAAACATCTTTTTTTTTTTACTTCATCTTATTATGCCATATAACACATGAAGTGGATTCAATTTTTCACAAAAAGTAATTAGCCCCCAGGCTCATAGATCACTTCCCTGAATGGAAAAACTTCATCAATTTATTATCAGGATTAAAAAAAAAAAAAAAACAAAACAAAATAAAACAAAATAAATAGAGAAGGTTAATAAAGTTATTGCAAGCCTTTTAGTATTTTTTATCGCCCCTATGGTATGTGGTAAAATTGTGTTCACGCTTTTAAGTTTCACAAAATTGCAGGAAAAATCTTTTTTTTTTTAGCTGAACTATATATATATATATGTATGTACAATGCCATATGTGCACCTGAAATAAATCTGACATGGTAGAAAACAGTGATGTGGAAAAAAACAGTATAGGTACAGGGAAAGTAGTACAAAAAAATGTATATCTATATGAAACTAGAAAAAAAGTTTCACTTTACATGAGAATGAATGAGCAATCAAAAGAGTCTATAAAAATAACTATGGTAAATTGTTATTTTTTAATTGACAATTGAAATATATTTTTTTTTTTTTTAAATATCTATATATTTTTATGACGTCTTTTAAATTACACCTGGATTTAATATCATGTTAATTTTAAGGGAATTGAATTTATTACCTATAAATGGGGAAAGGTTTTATTTTTTATTTCATTTATTTAATCTAATTCACTTAAATTTTGTTTATAAAGAAATTTCAAAATTATTGTCTTTTTGATTTTGGGATAAGTGTGTTCCCACCTAAATGCTGTGGAACAAAAATTTCACTGATTAAAAATTCTTTGAGAAACATAAAATGTTTAACCGAATAAATGTTAAGGAAAAGTTTAATATTTTTTTTTTGTATACACAGCTCTGTTTAAACTACACTTCATGTACGAAGTATATATGTATGTATGAACCTACTTTACTTTGTTTTTCCTTTCACATTCAATAGAGCAAAAAGAGTGAAGCTTTTGATGCGACAGGATATAACTATCATCGTAGTGGTGAAATTTATTAAAACTTAACCTCGTTGCAGAGTATTTCAATATACATATGTACATATTTATATATTTTCAAAACAGACTCTATTGAAACAATATTGTGTTGAAGAAAGGAATAGAATCATATAAGGTACTATACTACACATGGCAGTATGGGGATGTAAAAATAAGGATAGGATATGGGAAGCTGGCTTCTACTCGTATATGTATGACTGTTTTACTTATAACCTAGTTTGTGATTGAGAATCCTCTTCCGTTCTATGCCAGTCAATATCTATAGAAACTACACACATTTTATGATGAAATAAAAAAAAAACATATATATATGTATCCTTATGGGAAAATGTGCGGAACTGGAAATCTTTAGAAAAAAAAAAAAACATATATACCTAATATAGGACATGGATGTAGAAAGTACTTATGCTTACATAAAACAACCCATGAAGTTAATTTTTAAGTGAATTTTGAAACTACATGTGTGTAATTTTAATTGGAAGCAACTAGGTGTCAACAAACTTTGACATGAGCTCTGCAGCGAGATGGCATCTATTAAAAATGGAGAAGGTGTCTACTTATAGTTATAAGTAGTTATGTTTAAAAAATCGTAAACAAAAAAAAAGTTGAAAGAAATACTGTTGTTAAAGAACTTAATTTTAAACAAAGACGAAATGTAGATCATACAAATTCCCATAATTTATTTTGTTTACTGAGAAAATTTATGAGATTTTTTTTTTAAGTTTAAAAATATTTAAAACAAATTTTTAAAAATTGTAAAAACTCTATATAAGAATATAAATTGAACTCTAAAAATTATAATTGCAAAAAGATAGTAAATATGTAACAATAGTTTAAATAATTTTAATTTATTGAGCACAATGTTTCAGAATTTTGGTCGCTGAAAAATATAATGATACCTTTTAAATATTTTGTGAAAAAAGGGATAATCCAACAGTGCAAAAAAAACATATTTTTGCGTTGATTAATATTATTTCACATTACGAATCAATTTGTCTTCCAAAACTTGTAACGGTTGCAGATACCTATACCTATCTTTAACTTTTTTTCTGTAAAACTTTATTTTTATAGAAATAAATCAAACAACAAATTATTTTACTGATACTTTTTAATTGCTTAATGTTATCGAAATTGATTCAATGCGCAATTTATAATGTTGACCAAAAAACCTCGCTAAAAATATGCTTCGGTGTGGTCCTTCGTGTTGTGTAAAATTAATAATTGAAAAATTGCTTCTGAGTTAATTCGGGTTCAATTTATTTGCAGGATTGACTAACTTTGGTTTAATTCAGAGTTAACTTAAACACTGAAAATCTGGCCCTTATATTATAATCTAACGAAAACTAATATTCGGTTGAGATATACATAAATTCTAAAATTAAAAATCTATCTAAAAATCACTAATGTCTAGTCAAAAATATCTTTTTTCAGATTTAAATTCAGCCCCTTAATAATATAAACGATTTAAAAAATGTATGTATTCAATTTTAAACTTTAGAATTTAATTAAAGTTCTCCATACAACAGTCTCAAAAGTAATCTGAAAGTAATAAAACATATATTAAAATACAACACCTTTTCATTATGTTAAAACAACTTTAAAAGAATCATTAAAATACATCCAAGGATATACAAGAGCAAATAAGAGCAACCTCACAGTTAAATTATACCAAAAGGCAAGAAAGTTAAACGAAAAATTAAAGTAGGTACTTATTGTCATTATGCAAATATGTATGTTATGTATGTATGTATTAAAGTGATGAAAACTTTGGTGTATGAATAAACGAGACATCATTTAAAATTATGGTTTTGTTATGGATTTTTTTTTTTTTAATTTAGGTACATTTAAAATTACCTCGAGATATTTTTAAAACTTCTTTTTTTTTTTTTTTTGAATGAAGGACAAGGAAATATTAATAATGGGTACAACGACATTGTTTACATTGTTATTTCCGGTTAGTAATTAATTTATGTTTGGTATTTTTAAATTTACATTTTAATGAAAATAAGATGAATACCTATAAGAAACTTTAGAGATTCCTTTAGGAAGTTCTATTAAAAAGTGATTTATTCACATAAAATATTTGTAAATATTTCAGGGTATCCCATCAATTCAAACAAGAATTTATTTTGATAGAAAACAATTCAAAATTGTATTTATTTTATTTATTCACAAATGTGCAATATAGTGTTATGATAGAATAGAATATCGGGTAAGTGGCCTCAACGGGTTTGCTGGCATATGTACTTTTTTCTTTTCACAATCAAAGTGAAAAGTTTAAAACAGTTTAAAAAAATATTTAAAGAAAGAACGTGAATGAATAACCAATTTTTTTAACATATTTATTGAAAATATTGTTACTCTATGGCCATACATTATATTTTATCTTTTTATAAAACCCTACTCATGATTTTTATAGCTATTTATATTAGAAGAAAATCTTTTTACTTTTGTCCCTTTAAAGCCAATTTTTCTGCACATTATAACCACTTTTCAGCACACAATCCTGCAGATTCTCTGATAAATAATTCAAGTCACACAATAGCAAAACCTCATTCATTCCTCAGCCAACACTTATTACATATGCCTTGTCATTCCTTAAGAATAATCTCTGTGAAACTTCCGACATAAATACTAAAGTATCTTTTACCATCATTATTCGTCTGAGCTTAAATTAAGTCTACACATCATTCTCCTACTCTAAAACCCAAAAAAATATAACCAAAATGTCGCCAGGCAATGTATTACCACTTGAAAATAATATCCTTAAGGTAACATAACAACAACAACAATAACTAAAAAAAAAGGACCAATCACAACTATATACAATAGAATATTATAGATTCCTATCACGTTTGGTTGTAAAATGTTATTACAATGGCACGATTTATCAAAGAAGAAGAAGAAGAAGAAAAAAAAGAACATATTACGAAGCCACTTAGACGCAGACAGACTTGAGCAGGTATTATACATATATTTTGTACAACCCGCACTATAATACTTGCTCATGCAAAGAAAAAGATAATGTCAGGTAGGATTTTCGCCTTGAAGAAAGGCCAACAAGTGCTATGAATTTGTTTAATGTCACCAATCGTTACAATATATAATTGTTCCAGCTCCAAAAAATGTTACTTTAACACGAACAGAAAGACCTTACTTAAGTGCCTAACAATGACAGGTATTTATTTATTTATTAAATGAGAAACAACATTAAAATTCACTTGTTAACATGAAAACAGACAAATTGTAATATTTGAGCGCACTTGCAAAGGAATCGCTTATTCAAGGACACGGAATATTAAGTATTATAGAACATTTTCGTATATAATGAGGGCCCACAAAGGTCATTTAGATGAATACAGTATGTATGTATAAAAAAATTTAAGTATAAGGAAGGACACATTTGTTTTGTCTGGTGTGTTTAATTTTTGTTTAAGCTTGTAAAAGTTTTTGTTACATTAAATATATACAATGTGTATTATATCATACCACAAACCTTTAGTAAAATGTTCCATAGAATAAGACTTACTTTTCTCAGAAACTAAAATTTTGTAAAAGTTTATATTCTTTATTGCCTTCATTTGAACCAAAAAAATTAATTTTACAAAAATCTTATAAATATAATTTCTATTTTTTATATTTCGAATTGAAAATAGCTATAATAATATATCATTATTCATATATGTATCTTTATTATTTCTAGAGTCTGGATCCCTTTTCCGACTCTCATATTACACTGATTTTGACAAATGAAGCGGAATTACCTGCTGTTTGACGAAATGATTTGACGAATTGATTAATGTAAATAATTTTTTTTAAATTTTTTCTTTATTGTTTGTTAAATATTATTCCAATAAAAATTAACTCTAAAATAAACACTTTCCAGTTGGTAATGTTTTGGCATTTGACATTAGGGCGGTTCAATTTATTAGGTCAGTTCACAATTTTTTTTGAAATTAAATGACAGTGCGTCTTTTATTTTGATGTTGTTGCGAGAATTCCCGCAAGGGTTCGGGAAGGCTAGTAAGAATATGATTTGAATTACAGCTAAAAATAATATTTAAACTTTAACTTAAATTTTTGTTGAAATTCCAGTGTTTTAATTAGTTTGCAGGTGACACACTCTTGTTTTACTATTTTTTTTTTTATTTTGGTTTTCTATCTCATCTCATCCTTCACTAGTTCTCTTGCAGATATATATATTTCCCATTCTGTATATAAAAGCAGGAAACCCTTTCTTCTCTGGCATATTTCATAAGTAATTAGAAAACTCTAGAGAAGAAAAATTTTTAATGTAATAAACTCAAGGATTACAAAAAAAAAGGAAAATATATGAGAAAAGTTTAATGAAGCACAAACTATCTATGTATGTATCCATCCTAACGCAGAATATTTTTCTACGGGAAAAACCTGGCGTTGTTTTATGATAAACGATGCTGACGACAACGGAGATAGTGAAATGCAAATGATTAAGTTAAGCATCAAGTATACACATATACAGACAAAGTGATATCAATTTTTCTAAGTACTCCTTTCTCTCTATAGTAAAAAATATAAAAGCTTTGGAAACGACGTTTTTGAAATTGTATGAAAGAGGAAAGAATATATATACATTTTGTGTAAGTTTAACTGCATTACTGGAGGTGTTTTTGAAGATGGTTATGAGATTTAGACAGCATTGTATAAAATATTTAATTATATGTATTCATAGAAATTAAGTAAAAATAAGATTATGCAGTTTTTTGTAGTTTTGTCCAAAATGTAGTAGAAGACTCCATTCTAAAATAGTTGCATAGGTCCATAGGTAGAGTTAAAAACTTTTTGTAGGAGAAAATAATGACACATCTACCTAAAGCATTTAATTGACTTCACAAATGGTACGGGAGTTATGTCGATATTTTTTAAAGTCCATCGTTAGAATACCACAAAGGCAAATCATGCGATTGTGAAGGCACAGAATGAGGAACGTTTTCATCCTACTGACCTTAGCATATAAACAATAACATAACTTGAAATCGAAGGAGAATTCCAAACAGTGCTTAAAAAAAAACCTAAGAACTTTATTTATTATGTGGAAATGACGGCCATTGGAAACTTAGCTCAATTTGTTATTTGTTTTATTCTGCTTATACCATTTAATGAATTTAAATTTTTCAAATAACATATATATAACAAAAAAGGAAAGCTATAAGATAAGTCCCAATTTATTCTTTCAGAATAATTTAAAGTAAGAGTTAAATAAATCTTAAATTTCGTTTGTAAAATAAACTAGCGTAGAACACTGAATATTAAAAAAAATAGCAATACCTTCCAAAAGCATTATTAAATAGGCTTTATAAATGGAAGGAAGTATATCCTTTTAAGGTCCTTTTGAATAAATCCTTTTGATGAAAAGATTAAACCAACCATTATATCCTCCTCGATTAAAATCAAAACGTAGCAGGTTTTCATATAAACAATACCTTCATCCAATATATACCTCCAACTCGTTGTCTTTTTTGACTAAAATAAAATTGTTTTGAAAATCATTCATTAAAAAGGATCACAATTACAATAGGATAATGATGCTAATAGGCGTACTAAAATTAAATGAGTAGGAAAATCAATTAATTATAAACTGTCACAACCTCACAAAATTTTAAAATCAGTCAACTGTTATATCGATGAGAGAGGAAAATCCATTGAATTTCAAAACGAAATTGCCAGCTATTTTGGATTGTATTATTTGAAAATGATAAAATATTATATCTTTTGCATTTTTTTTTTCTTATTTTTCATTTTTAACAAGAATGTTATTTTGATATTTTATACTTAGCTTACAGGAATCAAACTAAACTAAAATCAAATGAAATCGTAATCAAGTGGTTGGCATTGAGACATTACGGTCTATAGTTTTAGAGCTCAACAATAATTCATGTGAGACCGACGCACGGTATGACAAAAACCCATTTTTTTGGACTTCTCCATATCTGAAGAGCAATTAACAATCCTTAAAGCTCTAAGCCACTTGAACTATAAGAGCTTAGAACGTGCAACCCAGTCATGCATTTTATTTTTCAAAATTTTACAAATTTAAAGTGATGCTAAAATTCTTCGATAACTCAAAAAAAAAAATCAAACAAAAGTTTGAACTTCCTGTGTCTGAAATTTTCTTTTGACAGAAAATATATCAAAGCTATAACGACGACGCCGACGCCTATTCCGACATTGGAAATCATCCATTAGTTCGTTCACGTTTCGATCCTTCATAATAACACTTTCCTTGTTGTTTTTTTGCCTTCTTTGTTTGCATATTTTACATAAATTGTGTGTCATTGTGTGTCCATTATCCTTCAAATACTCGTATAAGAAAATCAATCTTCCCACATTCAATATTGAACATTTCAAAAATTCTTCTTACAACTTTTAACTATCTTCTTAGAGAAACTTTTGACTTCCTACTGCACTCCAGTCAGATGATGCCTGCCTATAGCCTATAAGTCTCTGGTGATGCTACACACTTATGTTGTTGAGGCCTTCCATTCAATTATGACATTTTTATTGAAAAAGTATTCCACAAGAACACCCTTGGAGCGAGATATAAAAGCAACAGGAAGACATCCTTTGTGCCATGACGATGATGATGTTGATGATGATGCTGATGATAATTATGATGATGATGAGGATGCGGGAAGGCATAAGGATAGCCGCAAGCCATAAATTCATTATGGATGATTTGATTGATTTTGAGGTTGGCAGACTTGTTGTTATTGTCAATGATGATGACTTTGTAGGAAGACATTATCGAGAACTGTGTGAGTGTTTGTTTGATACATACATACATATATTTATATATGTGTAATATCACAACGATGTGTATTGATTTGTAAAAGATTTATGAGGATTCATTCAAGATTAGAATGGAAGTGTTTCAATATTGTTTCTTGAATGTTGAAATTTAATAAAAAAGAAAATCCGAACATCAAAGTAATTGAAAGAGTGGAAATGGAAACATTTGGAAAGGTAAATTGGCCATAAATATTTCTGGTGAATATTTTTGTTTAGTTTTTTTCTAATATTAAATTAACATAAGTATGCACATGTAAATAAATTGAGTAACGTATGTGATTGTGTGATGAAAAAAATTCATAAAAAAACATAATTGTAGACCGTTTCTTTAAAAACTTTTGTAAATTCTTCTAACCATAATAAAGGTTACAATTTTCAAAAAAAATTCGAGGTTGTAATCAAAGTTAACACAATACGATGATAGTCCGAAAAATTGGATTTCGTCATACCGTCCGTCAGTCTATGCGTTTTTGCTTTCATTGTAATTTGAGCTAGATCATAATTGGGTGGCTGATTTGCTTCAAAATTGGTACGGATTGTTTTAATGTGATTCCTAAGATGAAAAGTTTGATTTTTTGTTCAGGTCATCTGCCACATAACGATTTCGGTTTTATGAAATTTTCTCGAAAACGGCTCCAACTGTTTTGATAAAATTTCGTATCCGTAGTGACCAAAGTCATTGTAAGAAAACTGCCTTTCATTTTTTGTTATAAAATTACGAAATAGAATTTTGATGTTTTTTTTTTTTTGCGTAAATAGCCCTATTTTTTAAAACTATTTTTTTAAACTACGTAAAACTTTTTAACGCCTTGCAAGATTTAAATATTATTTTGCAATTTGGTGCCTCTCAATGTATTTCAAAATGTTTGTATTTAAAAATTTTGAAAATAATTTTTTAAACAAAAATCCATTTTTTAATATAAAACGGTTAATATCATTTTGTCAAAAAAAAATATGTTGTTCTCGTCAATAGAAAATGAATTTTCTTCAATTTATTCATGACAACAGATTAAACCGTTTTATTTTCTAAAGATTTAAAAAAGGACATCATCACTTTATATACTCTCTAAGGACCTAAGAAATAAATCCTTAAGAAACTCAATCAATAACATTCCATTCATCAATAATATCATTCAATTCTATTTTTCTCTTTCAAGTTTTTCAAATAACAATTTTTCTCAAACCTTCGATAAGAGAATAAAATAGAAACAGTTCAAAAAAAAACATATACAAAAACAAATAGCCCCACACCACATAATATAAAGATAAAGAAGAGGACATTCTGATATTTCCAATATTTCTTATCCCTTCATTTCAATCAGATGTGATTGTGTCTATTCCATTTCCTATATCCCTAATGTTATTACAATCTTTGCAAGAAACAATTTGTCTCCAAATAAGGATTTATAGATTTATTTTTGTCTTATTTCTTTTATTTCTTTTATTTATTTATTTTTGTGTATGTTTATTTCAGCTATTTCAACAATTTCATGGAATGATTATGTTAATCTTTATAGGAGGATTATTGTTTTTAAGAAATGCTGCTGAAAAACACAACATTTTGTTCAGTTTTTTTTTTTTTTTAAAGTTAGATATAATACAATAACTGCGAAGAGAAGAAAGTTCACAATTACCCTTATTCGAGTGGCTTTTGTATTCAAAAAGTCTACTCATTTTAGCGTCATTTATTGAAGGAGGATATATAGCTTTTTTTTTATTAAATCTGAGCAGAAACTTAAGTTATAAAATTTAACGTCAAACATCTGTTCGCAAAAGTCTTTGGGTTATGGAAAAGAACCATAGACAAAAAAAAAAGAAGGAAAAAAGTATTTCGGTCACGTCGCTATTTTATTGAAGTACTTCGAGACGATTTTTTTTAAAGCAAATTGAGTTAAAATATGAAATTCAAAAACTGTTAATATTATGTGAATTTCTAAATTAAAAGTTGATGCTTATTAAATTAACTGAGATCAGTTTTCAAAAGTAATAGATCTTTTAAGAGTATATAAGATATAAATACAGCAGTAGCCTTCATAATTGCATCAGAAAAATTATGTCTTCTACCCAAACTAAGCCTTGGGAAACTTCAACTAAAGAAATAATAGTTATAAAAAAAGGGATACTAGAAACCAGAGCTATCATCATATGACTTAAAAAGAGTTCTATCTAGCTTTTAAAAATGTTTCCCTTCTTAAAAAAAAGTGAAAATTTTTATATCTATGAATGAAGCTTATTTTAACATTATATACATGCTGAATAAAAAATCATTTATCACAAAAGAGACGAAAACAGTTTGCATACATACACCTGTTACCTAAATATGCACCTTTATTTAACGAGCAACGATTTAATGAAAAAAAAAAATAAACAAAAAACATCATCATACACACAAAGTACAAAGAACATAAGGTACCTACCTACATACATCATGTTCCTCTCATTCCCCTTTTATAAAAACAAGAATTACAAAAATCAATTATCCCAGATTAAAAACATTTTCATTTACAAGTCCATTAAGAGAACTGTGTTTCTGTTTGTAAATATTAAGCAATCCTCTGATTCCTCTCTCAACTCCTGCTAATGTTGTATTGCAATCTATTTCTATACTTTGTATTTTTCTCCCTGCTTGCCAATGATTTTAAATTGAAATTTTTACAAAAATTTCCTCTGAAATAACAAAAACAACACTTGATACAAGTTAACAAAGCAATCAAAACATTTTCGAAAGTCCTTTATCGGTTTTCGGTTGAAGTGGAGTCAACAAAACAAAAAACAAAAAATAAACAGGACATGTTACAATATTTTCTAACAACAAAAGTAGCAGCATCACGAATGTTGTCACGGGAATATAGGACTAGAATCTATATGCAAACCTTATCATCATCATCCTCCTATAACATGGCTTGATGTCGACAGGCTGAACAACTTATAACTGTTTGTGTGTATATGGGTTGTTTGTGGGTTGAGTATTTATTTTTAAAAGGATGATTTTATTTTTGCCCTTCGTCATGAGTGGGGTTGGGGTAGCATGGCATCATCATCGACAGGAAATCAATTTTCCATTTCACACACAGCAAATGTGAATTGGAAATTGAAAACTCCATTTGATTGAATTTTTTCAAAATTGAAGAACGCTTTTTTATGAATTATTCATCCCATTAACAGAGAAATAGAAACATAGACATAGTCAAACATCTAGATGAATGATTTTATTTATTCTTCATGTTAGCAGCACAGATGGATGATGGCCAGAAAGAGGCGAAGAAAAATATACAATATGTTATTCAATATTTTGTAACAATTAAAATCGATATTTCTCAACCACACGTTTGCCAGAAAAGATATCCTTTCCTCAAAAAAAATTTTATGAAATAATAAAAAAAAATTCCTCAACACTCTCGCAACCATATCTGGGTTATGCAGAACTTTATTGAGTATGGAAATTAAATTTTATGTCATTTTCCTTCTTTCTGCTTCGTAAAAGAACCAAAATCTTGAAAATTCGATTAAGTGCAAAGTTAAACACAAAGTTTATTATTACACCTTCTCTTAACTCAAAAGATTGGGGTCTGGGTTATGTATATAATATGTAATAAATGAATATTAACTGTGTTTGAGTTCCAGATCCTGGATTGTAATTAATTTATTTTTATATTTAACGACGTGATAACTTGCACCGTAAAAGTTATTTCAAATAACTCGTAATTCGGTTTTATTTATAGCTTTTGAGTTTATGTGTCTTTTGACTTATTTGTTGAATTTTATGTCTTCAGTAAGGAGACAGTATATATGTTTATATAGAGAAGGTATAATGTTTTAATTTTATTCGAGGATATACACACATACATATACCTACATAAATACTTACTCGTAAAATGGCATGATGATAAATTTAAATTCAAGTAGGAAAAGTATGTTTGATTATTTAGTGAAAGTATGTTTGTATTTTGGTTCAATGGTTTTTATTTGACTTAAAGATAATTTAAGTTTTTTTTTAGAAAGAAAAAAACATAAGATATTTATTTTTCGTAAGAGCGTAAATATAGTTTTTTGTCACTAAATATTTTGTCCATTTTCAATAAATTATTGTATAGGTCAAGTATTGGCTTTCGGAAGAATAAAACGTAACATTACGATGTTGAAGAAGTCACAAAACTTGAATTTTACCAAACCCTTAATTGCCGTCATGTCCCTCGGTTTGTGAATCTGTACTTCTTCTGTACCTACAAGGAACTAGTACCTGAACGAGAGGCCTTTTGGAATACAAATCCCAAAAACACAAATTTCTGAAATCCCAAAAACCCAATATTTTCGGTTTTCCCTAAAAATTTAATCAAAACTTCAAGCAAATTTTATATAATATGTACTAGTTTATTCCTTTTCGTGATTTTGGGTTTTCTGGATTCAAGGATTTTTTTTTTTAATTGTTGCGTAATGGGTTTTCGGGGATTTTGAGTTTTAAAAATTTTGGATTTTCAGAATTTCGGTTTTTAATTTCGGAATTCTGTCTGATTCTAACTAATTTGCTCCAAATTTTGTACAGCGAATGTTGTTTTAATATTAATAACAGTTCTTGGTAGTTTTATTTAACCAAAATGTGGGATGTAACACACAGAAAAAAAATATCATAATCGTTAGAACCATTTTTAGAATAAATACGCTTTTTCTTAACGTATAGTAAGTAATATTTTTAAAGCTAAAAATTGATTTTTAATATCCCGTTCAGTGAATCACCTGAAAAAATTCGCTTAGGCGGTAGAAGCTGTAAAATTTTCGACATTCAATTTTAGATTAGATCAATATTTGTTTGCTCCTTTTATTTACGTTGATTTTACATTACATAGTTGAAATTCCATTCGCGGAGGATTTTTTTTTTAATTTCCAAACTTTTCACAAAAAGTCTGCATGTGCCTGCATACATGTAGGTACATACCTCATATAGCTAAACCTTTATAAACTTCTTTATCCGGTTAGTTATTGTTTAATTTTTAACTATGAACCAATTAATTTAGGAACATATCGTTTTCTATTCCAATGAAATTGATTCGTTCAATACATTGATTTTAAAAACAAACAATTTGATTCAAAAATTGTAAAGTTACCACAGACTATATTCTTATACATATATACCTAGATTCAATTTCAAGGAACTTTGTATTCTATTTATTTGGTATTTTTTATTGTTGCATAGTTGCATTATGTGAATTTAGTTTTTGTTAGTGAAAAAGGGCAAGTAAGTTTGGTCAAGCGAAAATAAAGTTCTTCAATTTCCTGTTGTCTACATTATAAAAGGACCCATATTAAAAGCTATATAGCCCAAGTCCAGTGCAGCTTGACGACCGACGACGAAGACTAACAATACCACAAACTCAAGGAAGAAATAACCTAAGCTATAACAATGTTGTCTTTTGTGTAAAATATTGCGCAACATCCAAACCAAAAAAAGTTCTATAGAAGAACTGAAAGAAAAAAATAAACTTTTTATCTTTCAAAAGTGAGATGTAGAAACGAAAACTAAAAAAAAAAAAAAAAAACAAAGAATAAACGAGAAAAAAAATGACCATGATATCGTTTCAACTTGTCCCAACATTAAAATGAAGTTCTTTTACAAGAAGAGAAGTATAAAGGGTTTTCCAGAGCAAAGGACCACTTAAAACGTGGGCATTAGTTAAGTGTTTCAAAGAAATAAAAACAAAGTGTACTACTGTGTCGAGTAAACTTGCTCTTCTTATTGGCACCAAGAGGTTTCAAATTCAACTGAATGATTTGAAGATAAATAATAAATAAAAAAAATATGAAAATAAAAATGGAATAACAAGGAATATAGTTTTGTGTTTAATTCACAAGAATGGTTCAGAGTGTATATCTGAAGGTCTTGGTTTTGAATGAGCTTTATTATTACTAAAATTCTTTCTCTCTTTCGTATCACCTTCACATTTTTAGTTGCCCACTTTTTTTCAAAAATTTAATAAAAAACAATATTGAAAAAAAAATCAAGAAACATTTTTTTAGCGAACGAAAATTTTGTAAAATCGCACAAAGATTTATATAGTAAGGGTTTTTTGCCCAAATTACACATTTTATGCAGCTATCTACATTATATACCTGCATATGCATACCTCAAAGGAATTTTTTTCATAAATCAAAAACTTCTACCCGCATTACAAATACAAAACTGATGCAAAATTCTGTTGGAAAATGCTATTAGAGGACTGACTTGACTATCCAGTGACTGGAAAAATGCTTTTCAACACAGAAAACAAAGTCTAAAATTTGCATTAAACAAACAAAGAAGTTGTCTGATGCTGGTCGAGGTAATTTTAAATAAAATGTCAAGAATTTATGTGTTGATACTGTTGATACTTTAATCAAAGTTCCTATGGTTGCTTTGTTTAAAATAGTAATTATAAGTATAAATAAAAAAAAAAAAGCTGTCGAAAGAAAGTTTGAAGTTAGTTAACTTAACAAAGGCTTTAAAATTTTTTGTTTTCTCTGTTGGAAGGTAGAAAATCTTAATTTCTAATAGTATAATGGGAGGTTTTAAATCATTCCCTTTTTCAATACGACTGTTGTGCTTTGACGCAGGTGGTTAAGAACTGCATATTTCAAGGTGGATACTTTTTGTGCTAAAATCAGACGTTGTCGACATATTGTAAGCAACGAAAATTAGACTTCTTAGTTTTATGATTTAAGAGGTACTTTAATTTATGGATAATTAAATTTTCTTAACAGTTTTTCGCCGTCATTTTACAAGTATGAAATTTATTTCATAATTTATAGTGTTACATTTGGTAATTTTAAGGTTTGTTTGTAACTTCCGATTTTTTTTTTTTAATACAATTTGAAAAATTGTCATTGGTTGATTCTTCTCACGCTGTTCAAATCCGGTTGTCTTGCTGACAACTTTATCTATTCTACTAGGACATAATGTGAACTATAAAGGCAATGAAATAAATATAATTATTTTGAGTGATTAGCAATTTGATATTGTGTATGTGCTGGTGCTTGATTAAAGTGTTTTGGATGATGCAGTTCAGCCGGAACGTGGCGGAGGCGGCGGTTGTAATACCTGTTTTGGGGACTTAATTATAATTAATGCAGTTTGTTACACATATAAATACATATGGAATTTTTCGAAAACATCAAATCAACGTTAATTTGATGATCAAATGATTTTCATTTGTATCGTATGTTTAGTTACAGTTACCTTCGAAATTGGGTAGCCCAAAATTTTTGACACATTTAATCCAAAGATTAGATTAATTAATTTTAAATATATTGAAACTGAATTATAAATACTAAAAGTACTAGCAGCACCAAATCTTGACTTTCAATATATTATTATAAAAAAAACACCCTGTTTTCGCGTTTCAGCATTCGAAAATCCTTTTAATTATTCTTTAACTTCAAAAGCAAAGACAATTTTAATTCAATCCTACATCGTTCCACCAAATCTACATAACATTATCCTTCACATCCGTATATAGCTTCGTATATTAATATATTTAACTTTTCCCTCAGGGATTTTCCTCTTTTCACGATCCAATGTGGATAACCTCATTTTGCAAAGACGGCAACGATGTGTGAATGTGGCTCTCTTCATCTATACATACATATTATTATATTCTGTTGACTTTTATTGGATTTCCGCTTCTTAAATCGACACTCAAAGTGCAATTGTTTGGTTTGAATTTGATGACATGCAGATATGCAAAAATGGGGCAAAGAAATGAATTCACATATTCCTAAATAAATTGGTATATATCATCATCATCATCCGGGACGGGAATAGCCCTGGCCGAATTGTGCTACACTATTGCATTATCTGATTGTGTATGTGTGAAATGCAAAAGAAGTGGAAAATTTCCAATTTCATACCAAGGCAAAGAGTGAGGCAAAAATGCATCCCAGAGAAGTTGATATTCGCATTTTATTTGGATACGAAATTATTATTTGGGAAAAGTTTTTCGTTTGGTTAGATCTTCAGATGCAATGGCGAGGGAGTTTTTTTTTTTTTTTTTTTCTCCAATGGAAATTTTGAAATTGGATACTTATGTGGGGGTTAAGGAGTTCAAATTTAATAACTTCGATGGAAAAAAAAGTTGAAATTAAATTTTAAATGACTAACAATTTCATGAAAAGACTTTATACGAGTATATGTAGAAGAGAAGAGAATTAAAACAAATTGCTTGCACATGATGTGTTATTGTTATTATTAATGTTCGTATTTCAATTCCATGAATTTTAATATTTTTATATCATATCATTTGAATGAAAAAAATCACAATCAATTTACACTTCAGGTGATGGAATAATTTTTTAAATACCAACACCATGAGAATGTGCTTGTGCAATATACATATAAAATGCCGGAATCAAAAAGGATGATCATTTCATTGTGATGTGAAATTGGTGTCATTGGAATATTTTTGTTCTTTCACATTATTTACAAAATTCCATTCCAAAATCACAAAGGTGGAAAATATCTGAAAATAAAAAATGCAAGTGCGCACATTTTGTTTTCAATTTAAATTCTTTATTTTGGTGCAGTGGATGAAAGTTATTTTTTTTTATTGTGATTAAGTATAGAACAATATTTTATTATTAACTTTAGTTAACTACATTACTATATAGGTAGATAGATGGACAAATATTGAAGTATGAAATTAATAATTTTACACATCACATCCTATTAAAAAAAGAGTCGATTGACAAACTTTAATAATTGAATGTTTAAAACCTTATTGGCCTCATTAACGTAGTAATTTTTTTTTATTTAAAAAATAATAAAAAAGCAATTACATTTAATTTTAAAATTATTTTAAATTATTATAATATTTCTGCGAGAACTGAAATTAATTTTTGATAGATACAGAATAATTTTAAAATTGAATATGGTTTCGATCTTGGTTTTTGTTTATTTTTTTTTTGTTCTACAATTTTTGCAGTTAATCTAGTTTTAAACTTTCAACTATTTCAACTGCCTAATATTAAATTGTGAATTAAATTAAACTTACATTTTTTACAAGACACAAGATGTTGAACTTAAATTTAAATAAGTAATCCTGTTAAACTAGCATGACAATCTAGTTAAATAAAGTTGTTTAATCTACATTAATAAATGTTAAATTTATTACTTATTATACTATTGTTTTTGAATTGAATTTAGAGAAATAAGGGTAGTGTAGCTTGACACAAAATAATGGTTAGTGAATGGGACTTTTATGCCAGAGGTTTGGGATCGAACTCTAAGCAATCTACGATTTTTTTTTTTCAGGGGCACTCCATCTTGACACGAAGTTACAAGTTATTCAAGAATATCGCTTGTCGTGATAAAATCCCATTTATCGTAGACGTTTGCATTAGGCAGAAAATTGTAGGTCCCCTCAATTTTTGAAAACTAATTAGAATAACACTCCCACAGGATTGATCGAGAATTGTAAGTCATTAGGTTCTTGTTCTCCACGAATTGTCGCACTACCAAATTTATAAAGTCTCTTAGACTCAGTTTTTCAGCGCGACATCATCCCACTTTCAGAGTTTAACCCGAGCTAACTAATGAAAAATGTTTTTTTTTTTTCAATCAATTCTAAGTTTGGTGAGTTAATTTTGAATGAATAACTAATTCTGACAGATATGCGTTAAGAAACATTCGAAATATAGAGGGCGATACTATGGAAATATAGTGTTGCCCTCTCTGTTTCGCTAGAAAAGATCATTTCCATTGTTTTGCACTTTGATTTCGATTTTTGACAACTTACTGAACTTAACTTAAAGTTAATTGTTGACTGCAAAACATAAATGGGGCTCAAGTTTTTTGCAGGATTAACTAACTCTGGTTTAACTCAGACACTGAAAAATAGGCTTTTATTTTAGATTCTACAAAATAACTGAGATAATTAGTGTGAAAATGAGTGACAGCGTAAATCCAATTTTTTTTTAAATCAATATCCAGAACAATTTGCTTATAAATTCTATTTAACATTCCGCGTCTTAAGTAGTTACTTGGTAATGAGAAAATTAAAAATGAATTTTATATTCATTTTTAAATAAAAGAAGAACCTACCTATAAAACTTCATTTTCTTAAAAAAAAACACTCACAACTTCAATTTTATTATACTCCTCAATATACACATCTTAATAATAAGTTAACATTGTTCTTTCTTTTTCAAAAAATCTTCAAGGACTATTATCTTATCGGTTCAATTATATTATTTGCCAAAGTCCATAGAACATAAATTCCACTAATTTCTTTTCTTTAGAAAAAGATTAAATTTATCTTGCTTCAAGCATTTTCATTTTCAACTTCAAAGCCTAAGATAATTTTATCGCTCAAACTAATTATGTAGAGCCATTAAAAGTTAAACTTTCTTTTAGCAAATTGATTTTCTCATCGTATCCATTTATCTGTAATCGACTTCTAAAAGAACAACCCCATTGTATTTTAAAATTCCACAAAAGTTTACTTTAAACAGATTACAATGTGACCTTCAAGAATTTTGTTTTGTTTTTTTTTTTTGTTCTTGTTATTTTTTTAAAGTTAATAATTTAAAAAGATAAAATTGACCATTCCACATCATTTTTATATACGAGAACAGTATTTAAATGAATTATATTCATTCTACGGTGTATGAAAAGTATATTTAATTTTTTGCAGCTTAGTGGTTGAAAATAATCTAATTTAAAATGTTTTAGGTACATTTTAATGGTTAGACAATTTAATTACTTCAACAATAAGTTTAGTATATAGGGGGATTATTATGTGGAAAGGGCATCAAACGCCTATTGTTGTTGTTCGGTTTAATTGCCGTTGCAGGAGATGGATGAAGTAGCGCGAAACAATAGAAAATTTTCAGAGAATGTTATTTTCAAACTGATTTAATGAGTAGGTCCCTTATAGTCCAGGCGGTGGCGTATACACTGAAAATGGTTTTGAAGTTGAAATTTGTTTGTCCAAATGAAAATTTCAGTAAGTAAAGCCGGATCCACACTTAATTCGTGTGGTGGATTGAGGAGTCGTATTCTAGTGTATCGCTGTCGCTTCAATATGTATTTAATATGCGTAGAGCCATATTTGTCTCGTGTGATGTGTTGTGTCGAAATCAATCTTTTACCGATTACGCTGTGTCGGAGACATATTTTTTAGTGGGAAAGATAAGGAGAGTGTTCGAGGAAGAGTATAATTAAATAGCGAAACAAAAAATAAAAAATTGCAAGACAAGATTCTGATTATTCTGCACAGTCAGCGACACAACACATCACTCCACACGAGATAGGTGTGGCTCCGGCTTAAGAATGTCTTATTTGAAGACTAGATTTTTTTAAAAATATTTTTATTCTTAGCAAGTAAGAAATGAACCAGTCAATTTTGAATTGCTTTTTCACTTTATGAATGAAAATGTTATAAAAGTTTACATTAAATTGACAAACATAAATTATCGAGAGAAAAAAGGAAAATAAATCATTTGCAACTCTATATATCCTGGATTTAAAATATTTCCTGTTTTTTGAAACACAGTTTTGTTGACGAACAACATTTCTATTACGCTTCATAAATTGTGCTGCTATAGGTGAGGTATATCTACTGATGTGGATTTCATGATTTTGTTAAATTCTAAATGTGGTTATGTGAGGTATGGGCAGGAGATGTGGTTTGGACTGGTATGAAATTTTCACAGTCAAGAAAGTTGAATTTAAATTTTTCAGTGTTTTTTTTTTAATTATGCTGAGTTTTTTAGAGAAACTTTATTCAAAAAAAAATATTAAAAATAAACAATTCAATAATAAAGATGTATACCAGCTATTAATGCAGCAAATTAAAAAAAGTCTAATTCAATGGCACACCGAAAAGTGTCTTTGTTTTTGATTTTTTTGCTTTCATATATTTCATTATGGTTTGCTCACCATGAAATTAAATATAATAAGAATTATATTTTTTTATAAAATTGGACTTGGTAATTTTTACTTGTGATAGAAAGTATATGGAAGTTTTTGATTCGCAATAAATCGAACTCGAGATTTTGATCAAGCTTGACATAACATAATGCCTCGCAATTCTGTTTGACTACAGTCTTAATGGATAGTTCTAAACTTTTTTGTATGTCTGTCACATTTCATTTTTTGTTTAGAACAAAAATCTAATATTATTTTCCTCAAAAATATCTCCATAAATAATTCTAAAAAAAATAAGTTAGTTTTAATAGGTTATTAATATTGGTTATTAATAGTACCTCTAATGAGCCTTTAATTGTTTCGGCTTTTAAATAGAAAACGATTTAACTGATCTTGATAAATTTTTTATGGAGATTGAAAAGTGTTGTAAACTCAGTATTTCAAAAATAACTTGAACGACTTGACACTAACCGTTTGTTTAACATAATCTATAAAATTTTTAACAGAAATTATTTTTATAGTCAAAATTAACAGTACCTTTCCATATATTTGATTAGAAAACATTTAAGAATATCGCATTTTCTAAATAAGCAAGCACATATTTTTTTAAACTTTTTACGTTAACAAAGTATTTAAATTTTATATTCTGAGTCTACTTTGATTATTTGATTAAACCGAATGCCCTCAAATCGTTGAAAAAAGTTGTCTATATACATCTCACATTTTTGATCAAATATTTAAAAAACTACAATAAAATCCCTTATTATAAGTTTTATACATTCAAAGAAGCCCGCATACCTTTCGGATGAAAAATAAATAAATTAAGGAAAATTTCATTCATTCGGTAATTTCTTCCTTAACTTAAGAAGATAACCTCTGTAGAGAAAGTCCTATATATACCCCCATGTTTTTGTACTTTTCCTTTCCACTCCATTATATTATATATGTACATACCACTCTTATCCTGAAACAAAACCCCATAGCATAAACCTAAAAACAAAATAATATCCCTTAGAGAATAAAACCTAACCCACCCACAAAATAGCAGGATGCTTATCATAAAAAATGATTTCTATGACCTTTAGTTATATGTATTGGCACTTACTTTATTAGGATCGTTATAATTCTTTCGTCGCACTCTTATAGCCCTACAGTATATACGAAAAGCATTAGCATCAAAATCAATTCCCAAGTATGATGCTCTCTACATACATATGTAGAGGGTATATCTATACATAATATATATACAAAATTCGCATATTAGCAAAAGGACTTGTGATGGAGATTATTTTATTCTTCTTCTATACTCAAGCTTTATAGTATATAAGGACATGAGAGGATGTATATAATCTAAAGTGAACAATAGGGTCTCTCGGTAAAATGACATTAAACGGTTTTTTTGTTATTATTGTTTGCCTTCTTGCCATGCACCACATGGAGCTAAAATATCATATAGTATATAAATATTGTCGAGGACTGAGAAAATGATTTTTGATTAATACTTTATCGGATGATTAATGATCCATAAACAAAAGGCATATTATAATACATAATGACTGTTTTAAGTTTGCTCCCTATACACTTTATACAGAATAGAAGTTTCGTTTTTGAAAATCGTTCATTAAATTCACCAAAAAACAGTCATTATTTACTCTGTCTTTGGATTTTTAATAATTCATAAAAATGTGTCATGATTCTTTGGCTTTTTAATTTAAAAAATTCATGAAAATTATTGAATTTTATTTCAAACTCCAAAAATATAAATCCATAAATCTACTAATATAAGGCAAGTATTTGCGGTCATATTCTTCTGAATATGTATATCTTAAAGGTTTGACTATGCATAAGAGGTACATAGGTATCAAAATATCATAATTTGGACCAATTACTTTTAAGAGGGATAACAGAAACAAAAAATTATTTCTAATCGCCATTAAGCATGTATAGAGATGAACATTCCTCGCAAATAACTCTTTGTACAACCACTCAACAGTAAAAGGAAAATTGTTGCGAACTTTCCACCTCATTGCCCTGCCTTATCCAGATCAAAGTTAAAATAATTGGGTATAAGGAATTTTTTGATGACCTGAACAAATTTCAGAATTTTAAAACAACGAATTGGAACTCAGCCAATTTCGTTAACAAAGAAATTATGGTCGTTTTTTTAATTAATTTTCTAAGCTTGCAATTATAGTCTTAAAATAGCAGGATCTTCACGCTATAGTGGGATCAACATAAGCTATATATGTACCTTGCCTGGGATAAATGTTAAAGATGTTGGTGCTTCAGTTCCAGATGTTTGATGGTAAGTCATTCGAGTGCTTGTCCATAGATCCATCTCAAACTGATTCTCATACAGATGATATAAGAAAATTTCGTAAAAAAAAAAACAATTTGTAAAACAAAACATTCTAGTACAATATGAACAAAATTATCCCTCATTTACAAGAGTGACAAAATGTAATTATTTCTGTCATTTTATACCAATTATTTTTCATAAAACATGATTATGATTGATAAACAATTACTTAGTATAAAATAGAAGAAATAATGGCATTTTTGTACTCGTGTAAATGAGCATTCCATTTAAAATAAATGCTATAACATTTAAAAAAAATCGGTCTTCTACTGTTCTTTGACTTCCAAATGAAGACAAACTTATTTATAAATCACGAATTGGTCACATCATTTATAAAAGAAAAACACATAAATTTAGCCTTATGTAACTGTGCAGTTTGCCTGTCTTTTTTGGGTTTGCCATTTTACCATTTTTACAAAACCTTAGAATATCGATTTTATGGCAATTTTCTAAACATATGTACATACATTTTCGATACGGTAAATATAATACCATCTCAAGCCTAGAAATTATCCCAGAAATTTTTGTTCGGAAAAATTCAAGAAAATTTTGGAAAAAATCAGAATCAGAAAAGTTTGGTCTATTTTCCTAGAAAAATGTATATAAAGAATTTTCTGGTATTTTTGCAAAAAAAAAAAAAAGATTCTGGGAGCCATCGCCAACTCGGATCTCAATAAATCTAATGTGCTCAAAATTTTAAATAAAAGAGAAAGCAAAAAATAGAGTTAGGTTGAAGATGGCTTTAATATGGTACAATTTCGCCAGCTAAGGACTTCTTCAAATTAAGTTTCACTAATTCATCTCTTTCTATCACAACAGGTGCTGTGAAAAATTCCTGGTAATACACTGAGAAAATAAGGTAAAATAAATTTTTCAACAATTAAAATTATTTATCACGTATAATGCAACAAGAATAAATGACAGCATCGTATTTCATAATATTTCACATCGTTTTGTTGAGAACCTTCTACCTATAATTTAATTTAATTTAATTTTAATTTTAATTTTAATTTTAGTGGGGGCTTAACCCCCATTTATTCCGCTTAATTCAAGCTACAAGTATAACTTAAAAAAACTAACTTAAATCTAAACTTATAACTATGAGTGGGGATGGGTCAAAAGGATTTTGAGGTTGTAGGTGCCTATACATACCCATACAATGGTATTTTAATTCTCACGAAAATACTGCTTATACAAAAATTAATTATTGTATCTTTAATTTCATAAAAAGTTGTTATTTCGCATTTCTGTATAGCAGGGAATTCAAATTTATATTTGTGTGGGTTTAAAAGATCAAAACTTTATTTATCCGATTAGATGTCTAGTCTAGGCGGCTATAAAGGTGTATAAGAAGATTAAGCAAACACAATTTAATCTTGATTTGAATCAAAGGCATTTAATAATGCCAAACTTTATACAAAGACTGTTTGCAATCATCGCAAAATTCTACATTACTCTCGTTTCAATCAACATCACTAATACCTACATTTATAACGCCCTCATTTCTATAGGTTAACGAAGGACGAACTTATAAAACCTCAAAGTAAAGCCACATTCACACTGACACGCATTCACGTAAAATGAACTTAGTTAGTTATTCGCTTACCACATAAATCAAAAAACCGAGTAAAAATGTGAATTGAAGCAAACGAAGAAGAAAAAAAATATTCGAGAAAAAACAATAAATCGTTGGCCATTAGTGCGTGTAAAACGTTTTTATTGCTTTTTATTCTTTCTGATGCTACTTTAGGCCGAGAGAAGCAATAAATTGAGGATAGGTTTTAGATTTGAAGTGAAAATCAACAGGAATCCAGAGCGAAGCAGCTTACTTAGCTAAAAAAATAAAAACAATAAACCATGGCTTTTGTTGTTCAAGGCATCTCAACTAAAAGGAGGAAATTGTTTTCATGGAATATATTTAGAAAAAAAAATCAGTGAAAACCTGCGAGGAAGAGGAAGAATAAGGATCTGTATCATCTAAGGAGTTGTCGGTACTCTTTTATTTTTGACATTTTTTTGTTTACGGGGCTTTTGAAGTGAATTTTGATTTCTTTTGGTTTGACGGAATTGTATTATTTATGCTTTGGTAGTTAAGATATAGATGGGGTACAAAGTACTTTTTTATTCAATACTTTTGATTATATAACGCGATTAAATCTAAGCTGTTTTCGGGGCTGGGTAAAGGACTCATTTGAATTGTTTATGATGATTGAGTTGAAATATATACATAAATATATATATATATAGTTAAGAGGAATTTGCTTTGTTTTTTGGTTACGTTTTTTGAACGCTTGGTTTCACTTTGTGTCGTAAATCTATTTAACTCGTAACCACAATCTTTGCAAAAAAAATAGCTTTTGAAATACTCTTTGCAAGGAGATTTAAATATAAAATTTTCATTATACAGGGTCCGTATATATATTGATAAAACTTTCGGGTAACAGTGATAACAAATGATTGATATTCATTATTATTTCATTCATATTTTCACATAATGTAAGACATCGAACTTAAAAAAGTTCACTTCATGGCACAAGTACTTTGTGTAGATATAGGACGACTGCCGTCCTCAAATACCACTTAGCCTGGTGCACTGTCATGGTTGAGGTGTTTGTTCCAATTCATGCTTTATGTTTAAATCAATGTTTATTTTTTCAGAAAAAATAAATCTTCTGGATATTTTTAAAATACCACTAGGGTTCAATATTCACAAAATTTGAGAGCATTTGATTTGATATTACATTATGGAAGGACTGTCAATCTTACAATTGGTTCTCCAGTATTATCAATCAATAGGTGGGTATCTTTGCTTCGAAACTTTGTGATTTTCTGCCCACAACAACCCAGAAGTCTGTCAAAGTTTATGTAAAAAAAAATATAATGTGTTTTTATGGACAGAAAATTACAAAGCTTTAAAGTAAAGGAACGGAAATAATATTTTATACCTATATTACTGTAAATACCTACGCTTGCATTACGTCAAAGATCTGATAGTCCTTATAATTCCGACAAAATTTTGCAGATGTCCGACAACTTTAAGCCGTAGATAAAACTAAACCATCAGGTTATATGTATGTATTTATGTGTACTATATGTACATATACATATATGTACATATACAAAACAAAATCAATAATCCCCATGTATTTAACTTGTCTTTAATACCAGGGTGCAGCTGCTGTGATGATATCTTGTTTCATGCCATGTTCTATATCGCATGTGAATTGCATTAGCCTCACTAGTCTTCGTGAAAAAGGATTGCATGATGGCATATTAATTTTATCTCTCTGCGTGAGCTGTCTGCTATGGAAAATAATGGAGGTTTTTGAAATTCGAAAAGATTTTTGTTCCACGAACCCGATGTCATAGTTGGTGTGTCAGTTTGTGGTTTCTCTAGGGTGTGTCTGTCCTGCATGCGAATTATTTTCCATATAACACAACCTTGGCTTTGTGTGTGTTTTGCAAATTTTGGTATTAGAATTATTTTTCCATTAACTTTGCTGCAAAAATAAAAGTAAAAAAACAATGTCGAGACGAAAACAAATCACAGTTCCTTATTTTCAAAAGCTACATTATGTGAGTGAAAATGTGGCAAAAGAAATTATTATAATTCTTCTTTCCTATTTAATAGTCAAAAAATTTTGAACTGCTTTGTTTTGTATTATATATTCGAGAAATACAAGACTGACATTCCAAAGAGTATCCACAGAATTGTTTATCTTTTCTATTTGAAATTATATTTTATGGTTAGTTTTTTGAAATTTTGAATTTCGTTTTCAGGATTTTTGGTTTTCTGGTTTCATGGCATTTTTGAGTTTAGGATTTTCAACATTTAGAATTTTAAGGAATTTAGAATTCCAGCTTGGTGAATCAAAAGACGCATAAGTGTGAAGCAAATAAAATAGATTCAGATATAAGCTTAAAATTTTGCCACTCCCTTGGGTTCAAAAATGGAAATCATCAACGAAAATTTCCTTTTCTCTTGAAATAACTGTGTACAAGGCTTTAAATTTTATAACACAACAGTTAAAAATTAAACTCAAACATTAGCTGGAGAATTTAAAATTAATTTAAACCATGGATAAACTCAAAACTTAAAAAAAAAATAAATTCAAAAGTCAAAAACATTGTATTTACGCTTAAGCCTTTATAATTTGAAAAAACCACGATAAAGCAATAAATTTAAAAGGAACAAAAAAATTAAAATGAAATCCCTAATGTCTCATTATGTACATAATAAACACAACTAAAAACCCATAAGTTTCTTGACTAAATAAGCCCCACATCCACTGACCCAATTATTCTCTAAACAATGAAGCTTTTTGTTTCCACATAAAATTCTCAAACAAAAATTTTTATGTTCCTTTTTTTTTGTTGGCTTTACATGAAATTGTTTTTCTGTTAATTGCCTTAGAAGCCCCGTTGCGTTGCGATTTTATTATTGAAAATCCCAGAATCCACATAGGAGTATATAAAAAATTTTATTTGAAATTGAATATAAAAAAAAACACAATCAAACAAAAATAACCTCAAATTCCATGAAAATAAAATATTTTTCTGCAAAACTCCACGAAATAATAGACAATCATATTAGGTATAGGTACAGCATTGCCGCAAAGTTGTCATATCTATTGTCCTTTATTTTTTTTTCTTCGTAAGAACAGGGTTCTATTATGCTTTGTACCTACAAACAGTTCTATCTCTGTACATACAGAAAAAAAAATATGAAAAAATATTCGTTTACTCTGTTCGGTTACCCGTGACGATTTTTTTAATATTAAATCGCAGGATAAAAAAGGACCCAATACAAAAAAGGCCTCGTTATGGTTTTCTATGATTCTGCAGAGAAATGGATGGAGGTTCAATCTACTTACTGTTGCATGAAAACAAACAAGAAAGAACAAAAACAGCCTCAATAAACAGAAATTTATACGTTCAAAGGCTCCAAAATTCACAAAAAATAACAAACACACACACACACAGATGATCCTGCTAGCATAGGGATATCCTTCATTTATACAGAGAAAGGACATTTTTTTTTTTGGTAAGTATATAATATATATGCTTGGGAATCAATTCAAATGAATTTCCTTAACTCATAAATATAATAACCATAACTACAACACTAGTTGCGTATATTCATAAGGAAAATATGAGGATTCCCAATTTCAATTTTACTCAACATTTTGAAGGAAATCACTCCTCCCAAAAAAAGGTAATTCCAACGTTATGGTGGCGGTAGAAAAAAAAGGTCTTGGTAAACAAAATGTCGTTGGGTTGCTTTGTTTCGCGAACGAAAACGTAAACTTTACGAATTCATTTCCATCCATGACGAAAGGATATGACTTCCCTTATAGCATTTTAGTGTGGGTTTTGGTTGCTGTGAGGAGGTGTTGTTTAAATTCTTGTTTTCAAGTGGGAGGTATTCAACAAAATGATGTACTCATTTCGTTTGTTTACACAACAACGTTGATTGCCATGCTGTAAGAGGTGTAGTTGAGAGTGTCCCAAAGGTTTGTATATGAAAATATGTATAAGTATAGAATATGTATGTAAGAAGAATAAAGCAGTAGAAGTGATGGAGGTTTTTGAATTGAAGATAACAGGAAATGGTATTCCAATCTTATCGTTTGACATTGATGAGTAATTTAATATTCAATTTAAGTTGGTTGAAAAGCTTTAATATTTTTGATAGTTTTTGAGTGTTTTTGCTTTAAATTAAAGATAGGTATATAATTTGTATTTCAAATATAAGGTTTTGAAATTTAATGCTTGTTGAGCAGCAGGTGGCTTAAGTTATCACAAGAGATTTGTTCTGTAGAGATTAAACATTTACTTAAACAAATTATTTGAGTTTTAATGCGGGCTCAATATGGATCTTCTATAAAATTGTCTAAACATACATTGCATACATTTATATTGTGATATTTTTTTCTCGAGACTGAGGTAAACTCCCGGATAATCCCGAAGAAAGCGAAACTAGGTATTAGTACAAGTAAAGAACTTTAACCATTTACCCAGATTTTATTACAACAAAATATGGGCTCTACAATTTTACGGTTTCAATAAAAATTTATTCTAAATAACACAGTATTTCATATAAAATACAGAGCTGTTTTGAGTTACAGAAGTAAAATCAACTCATGGTATTCAATTAGAAGAAGTGAACCGGGGAAAAAAGTAGGTGTCTGATTCCATCCCAACGCACGCTATTCCAAGGGAAAAACATAAAGTGAGCCCGTAGCTTACTTAAAAAAAAAACAGAGGAGTAACGGAAGGAATCTAATTCCAACCCACAACTCAGTAAAGCGATATGGGTTTTAAAGGTTATACTTTCCTGAGCAGAAATTCCGTAAAACGGAATCAGGCCTTACCACTTTTGCTACAAACTGAAATAAAAATATTCTGTGCTCTTCTTAAATCGAAACAAGAAAATCGTGAGTCAATTTCGTCGAAAAGTCTACATTTTGCACTGTGGATGTTGATTTAAGGTGCTGGTGATTGGTTGATGTGTTTTAGGTGTAGATGATGCTATATGGTGATTTTAGGAGTTCGACCGACGCGGTGATCGGTAATTAAATTAAATTTAGGCAGTGGGTTGGTGGTCCAAGTGTTACGCTTCGTTAAAAGGTAAAGGATTTAATTTGTCTCAAATTCTGAGATAAAATAAGTTTATTAATTCAATCTTGCAGTATTCGATAAACTTGAGAAAACAAATAAAATTCTTTCTCTGAAATTATTCTTTAATACTTAATCAATAAATCACAGCTAAATAAAATTTTAAAGGCTGTTTCAACTTCTTATTTGTCATCACTGAAGATGACTCCAAGAATCTTGAATTATTATTCAATTAAAAAATAATCAATGGAAAAAATAAATTCAGTTCTTGATAGAAACATAGATACATATTGCATCCAATTAAGTACCGAAGAATATAATGCAGATATAGCCTCAAGAAAACTTCTTAATAAAGTAAAACAAACCTCAACCATTCCATTTAAAACTTAATTTCTCCAAGACTTTAATCATTCATTTAGCTTAGAGTATACGTAAAGGTAAATGAATGTATTTCCTTTGCAGCACCCAAAGATCCTTTTTCAGAAAAACTTCTTAATATTGTTGTTTTTGAAATAAATAATGATGATGCGAGTTGTGTCCTTCATTCTTGAGAACAAAAAAAAAAAACAAAAAAAAAAATAAATACAAGTCCATCCTAAGAAAGTTCTGAGAACAAGTCTGAGAGTCAATTCTCTTGGGATGCCATAATTTGTTACCTTAAGATGTGCGTTAACCAAACAAAACAAGGATGAAACACAAATAATAAACAAGAAAGCAAAGCACTCAAATGATGTTATGCGAGAATCCTTCTCCGGAAAAGGATAAGATATAAAATATAATAATACAGAGAGTAAGATTTAAAGTGTGCACCCTTATAATGTATACACACACAGACCCAAACTATATATAAATACTATAAACCAACACCATACTAATTTATAGCATTGCATAGATAGATACACATAAAAGTTTTGCAGATGAAAGTTTCAAATTACAGCGCAAAACCTCTGCTATGATGGGTAGATATTGGTACCTTACCTATACTTACCTCTCTACTGCTGCTGCACCTTTTATCCTTATTCTGACTTGATTTTGAAATTTCAGACTCTTCAAATTCTAGAGAATTATTTGAAATTCAATTAGAGTTAACCATCAGGAGAACTTCTAGTTGAGAGATAGATACAAATGTAACTTATAGAATTTCAAAGAAACATACAAATTTAATTTGAGAGTTTTGTTATAGAGGTCACTCTGTAATGAATTTCCAGATGGTTTTGTATTGTGTGAGGACTTGTGGTTTTTTGAATTTTGAGGATGGTAATTCTTCAAAAAGAATGCTTTGTTGCAATTTATCAAAAAAGAGTGACATGCTATATTATGATAATTATGTTTTATATAAATTTTAATTAGAATTTAAGAGATTATGAAAGGGATTGGTTAAAGTTAATAGACACTTCCTATATGTAGGTAAGAATTTGTAGCTGGGTTTTCCACAGCTTTGAGGAGGAAGCGAGTTCCTTATTACCACAGAACTCCATCCATAAGCATGTTAAGAAAAATAAGATCTCTGAGATATCAGCAATCTCAGCAATCTCAGTTACATGAACAGGTTTCCTCAGCAAAATTTCTCAGTTTTGCTGTCAAAACATTGAGAAAAAAAAAACTGGATTCGCTTGTTCACTTTATGACGGAGCGAAATGTCATAAATTTTGAAATTTTGCATTCGAATGTTTGGTTGGCCCATGGCCGTAGCGAGGGGGGGGGGGCATTAGGGGGCAATGCCCTACCTTGAAACCTCCAATGCCCTACCTTAAAAAATCAACTGTCGTAACGATTTTCCTATTCTCTTTAATTCGTTCTTTGTATACAAAGTTTTTATACAAAGATTCGTTCTACCAAAAAAAAAAATATCCTCGTTTCGCAATTTTTTTCCTTTCCTACATCACCAATAAAAAAAAAATACTCTCATTCATAAGTAGTGTATTGTGTAACAAAATGGCCCATACTGTATTTTTTGTCTCGAATTTTTTTTCCTTTCATACATATGTACATTCCACGAAAACAATCTCTACTGACTACTTCATAGCTGATTTGAATGAAATGTATGTCTCAGATACGATGCGCAGCGCTGCAGCCTACTATTTTTTTTTCTTGTGTGTGTTTTCACTCTTTCAGTATACACAATAATTTCGTTCACAAATGCAAACGGTAACAGTTTGAATGAGTTGAAGTTATTTTAATGAAAGAACTTTGTATTGTTATCTATGTAGGTATACTGAATATAATATGTTAAGAAATAATAATATAAACCAATACATAAATGAATGTTTATCACTTATCTATCCGACAATTGAGTACCACCTTTACCAGATCAGATAAATTTTCATATCAAGTAAATTGTTTACTTCCGCCCTACCTGTCATCACCGATGCCCTACCTTAAATTCAACTCTAGCTACCTACGGCCGTGGGTTGGCCTATACATATTTTGCTTGATGTCAAACTGGGTATGGAAGATTTTCGAAATTCGTTTTTTTCCGAATAGAAAAATTCTGCTTTTTAAAATTCAGCCATTCTGTTTTTCGATTCTTCCATTTTTTAATTTTTGTTTTTATTATTTGAAGAATTTTGAAAATCATAATTTTGGCCCGCAGCGCAGGCGGAATTTTGACCCTAACATTCAGTATACCTCAAAAAGGGGGGGTGGGGGGCTTAACTGCTTAGTTAGAGATTCTTTATACAGTTTTTATAAAATAGAACTTTACAAACTCATACAACTAACTTCCCAATCCACGAATAAATAACAAAGCCTTCGTTATACATATTCAATTTCACAACAAATGCAAACCCCTCGGCATCAGAATCCAGAAAACTACTTTCTATATATTCTCTTCCATCATCATACATTTTACAGTTGTGTAAGATAATGTCTTCATCAAAACCCATATTAATTAAGGTCTTAAATGTGAAAAGCATCATAAGGCTTCCTATACAGAGTTTGAGTAGTTTAAACAATTCAGACCCTTAAAACCTATGGCTATTCATTAGCAAAATTTTACCCACACACACACACACACGCACTCATTAAAAATCCCCACATCCGGATCCGGTTGAGAATACTAATCACGGTTCATGAGAATTCCGTTAGAAACAAAAATACCAACAACCACAAACATATATAATATAATATATCCTTTTTTGGTACATAATTTCAAGCAAACACACCAACAACATTAAACAGAAGGGACTGGCACAAAGATTACTATATCCTCATTCAACACAACACCCAAACGAAGTATATAATTATTTAGCTTGAATCAAAATCATCTAAAAAGGTCAACACCCCTCCCTCCTAATACCTTATCGAAGTTTCGTTTTCTATTTATTTTGTCGACAAAATATATGTAAATTGATTCAAGGCTCTTAACACACAAGTTGTAATCTATTTTCAAACGAAAGACCGTCAAATAGTCAACTAGTGAATTCATCAACATGTGGCATGGCTGAAGCTGAATAAAGCCCAGACGACATCGACAGTCGACATCGAGACACAGCGGGACAATAAGCTGATTAAGGCTAGAGGGTGTATTCTACCTCTATATAGAGAGCTGTGTACGTGAGGCCCTTCAGCTTTAATTAATTGTTCTACCAAAAAAAAAATGGTATAACTGCCGCGGCGCCATTCAACATCGCCAGCGACCGGTCACATGTCACCTTCATCGTATGAAAACCAGCTTTTTCAAAACCAATACTTATGCAAAGTTGTTCTTTTCTTTTCAATTCTGAATTCGCCGCATTCAGCTTATAGTCTAACGGGAGCCTGCATTTCTTCAAGCTTCTCCATGGAAAAGCTTCTTTCCCCGTTATTTTCTGGATTTTTCAAATAAATGAAGCTTTTTCTCTCCCAACGGCATTAAAATTTTGAAATCCCGTTTTTTGTTATGGCTCCCTCAACAGTTTTCCCCGGGAACTCGAAGCGAATTGGTCGTCTAGCTAAAGTAACAATAACATAATCGTGTGGCAGTGATTTTGTTTGTGTGTTTTTCTGGAAGAAAGTATTAAATTAAATTTAATGCTAAGAATTCATGTATACCTATATTTTTGAAAAAAAAAGAAATGAATTGTTTTAAGTGAATTTTTGAAAAAAAAATTGTGATTTTTGAGTAAATATGTACAAAAATAAAAATCATTTGTGATTTCCTGTTATCAGTTATTAAAAATGGAATAAAAGCAAAAAAAAAACGATAATAATCAAGGATTTATCAAGGACTTCAAAATTCATGTGAGTTCTAATTTTTTTTATTTCTTTTTGTATTTTGTTTTCTTCTGCTGTTTTGTTTTTTGTATCCTTCAGCAACAGGCAAACGTTTTTTTTTTATATGTATGTAGGTGCCTAATTAAAATATAGAAATTTAATAAAACAACTTTATGGAATTAACAATGTGTTTTTCTTCAAATTGTATACTTTTTTTTGATATGTTTATTTACCTGGAGCAACTGGTGGCAGGTAGATGGAGTAGATGAATTATTTGTTCTCCCGTCTGGAAAAAAAGTTGATATAAATATTATTTGTTTTTGATAGGAATACCTACGTAGGTTAGGTATGCAGTCGGGAACTGCGGAGATGTTTGAGTAAATTGTCTCGGTGCTCTACAGGAAAATTGAATTTCAAATAAAAAATAAAATTGCTTTTTTTAAAATGATTTAAAAGCATCAAAACACGATTATAATTTGAGATTTTTTTATTTACAAATTAATGATTGTTTACAAAGAAAGTAAAAAATCATTAATTTTCTAGATAAAAATCATGTATTCTGCAATAATTTGCATAGGTATTGATGTTGTTTTGAGCATTTTTTTCAAAAGAATTGAAAAACATAGAAAAATGCATAATTCACAGTACCTATTCCTTGAATTTTTAATTCTTCTTTTTTTGAAAGTGATATACCTATAGAGAATGAAGTGGTGTTCTATTGGTTATACATGTTGAAAAGGAAACCAGTACCTTCATTTAAATCATTCTTAAAGAGCTAAATTCATTAGATATAATCTGACATTGAATGGGGTTTAATATAACGTCTAACGTCCTTCAAGTAAGCAGTAGGTACCTATGTATATTTATTTTGCCATTTCTGATTATCAAGAGGACTCAAGATATGAATGTAGGATTATACAAATTTTCACAGAAAAACATGTTTTCATGTTATTACCTTTTTTATTTAAGAAAAAATGGTGTTTGGATGTAAGAAGGTTTTATTGATGTATTGGAAATTGGAAATGGTTGTTATTGATCAAGAAGTATATTTTGGAAAGAAAAACAAGCTAAGGGACAAACACAAACAGATTTTTATTTTCCATATTTATTGATACTCAATAAATCACAAAGAAAATCGATTTAAATCATACCAAGTTTGATCCCAAAACATCAAAATTTTATATCTAGGGATTAAATGCAATTAAAATTTCGATCCCATTTGTCACATACTCAGAACCCAAAGACTATATGTCTACACTGTATATGTGTGTAGTTTTATAGGAGTGGAATTTTATTCTCACCCCGTTCCAGTGAAATTAAAAGCATGAAATTTGATATTCTGCATATTATTTGGTCTTTCTACTCACTTGCAAAACGGCACTCTAGAGCTGTAAAAAGTCACGGCGCGGCAGCGTGAGACACAGGAATTTTTCATTTTCTACAATCCCGAGCATGCTGTTGGATAAATTTTATTTATTTCTCTTGCTAAATTAACAGATACTTCGAAAATCGTGACTTAAAATGTATCTTAATCGTATAGTAGATCATGACTCCCTATGAATATTTTGGGGTATATAAATTGCACTGCGACCTTAAACTCTATTGTCCCAAAAGAACACAAATTTTGTTTGGAAGAACACAAATTTTGTTTTGTTGTTTTGTTTGACATTGATACTCAAAAATGTTGAGAGGGTTACTAAAGAGCCTATAAAAATGTGAAAGTGACGTAAATTTGGAGGTGTCTTTCCAGGGGTCTATAATTTAAAACCAGCTTATTTAATAGCTATCTAGCAATCTAACAGAAAATAAAATAATCTCAATGATTTCCCTTTGAAAGAATTCTCTTAAGTTCAAATTATACTTATAGGCCAAATATCGGGCGTATTGTCTATCACAGAGATTCTTTCTTAAACCGTACTACACGAATGTGGAATTCTTTACCTTCCTCTTATTATGATATTCAAAATGTCAAAACTAATCTGCATCATTTTAAAAATCTTACCTAATTGCCTAAAGCAGTTTTTGCCTACACACATTTTCCTTCACATCAATAAACACATTTTTGAAGTTTTTTTAAATTAAACAACAAATTGAGCGTGCTACAAACAAGTTTATAGGCTACAATATGTGATTAAAGTATATCAAGGGGACCATCGGACGGACGCCTTCTTAGCCCTTGTGCCAATTGGATTCAAATTTTTATTAAATTTTAATATATAGGTAGGTATAGAGAAAAAATTAGTGTCAAAAATTGATCTACGAATAAAATTCAACGATTTTAATCAGATGGTGTACATCGCCTTGGGTTAAAAATTCAGCATGTTAAAAATTTGAGTGGTCTTAAATTATACTTTGACTGTATTCTTATAAATAAACCTACAAGCGGTTATTCCAAAATTTGAACTAGATCTATCTATAATGTAAAGGTTCCTGATGTATAGATCAAAGCACAGTCAAATGGACACACTCTATGACAAGACTCACTTTTTTAGAACTTTCCATCATTTTATTGATTAAAATCTCGAAAATTTGCTTTCACATCGAATCGAATGAATAAAAAAAAGTAAAAGTACATTCTTTATTGATTAAAACATGATAAAATAAATTATGGATTCATGATACTCCCACAAATTAATATAATTACAGATTCTTTCGATACAATAATCCTTTAACCACAACAACACTAGGTATCTATGTATATGTTTTCTTTTAATTTCTCTAATTTCAAACATAACATTAAAATCTGACCAAAAAAAGGTAATTGAGTGTAAGTAGCAACTATAGTTTTTTTTTAATGTAAAAACCTTCAATTACCAAACCATTAAACCCAGAAATTACTTTACGAATACAAATTAACTCTTGGCTCATTAAATAAATTCCAATAAATTTACTATTCATTCATAATGAAGAGAATTGACTCTCATAAAATATTCAATGATAAAATTTTACTATCCATTAACAAAAGCAAATTAAAATTATTATTTATTTAAATAAAATAATTATCAAATGAACTCAAATATTTATTATTTATTGTTAATATTGTGGAATTAAATGTTATCAAAAATGTATTCGTAAAGTATTTTTTATGCGAACATCTCCTATGGGATTGAATTTTTCGACAATTTAGGCATATTTCATTTTGATTACAAATTCAATTTACAATCACCTCCTTTTTATGAAAAAAGCGCATGCAAATATATTATACCATTTCCATTAGATACATATGTCTATTGAACCCCTTTTTTTCGCAAAACCCACAAAAAAAGAGAAATTAAATTTGCAATGCAAAGTATGCGGTGTTGGCCTCAATAGGTTTAAACACACAATAAGTCTTGTTCACCCTTTTCATACCCCAGACCCCTCCCATTAACATCACAGAGATATAGATACCAAACCAACCAACCACATAATACAGACAGCATTTTACAGCAGACACCAGAATGACATTTTTATCTCTTAATAACCATTTGAGGTTAGGTTAGCTGAAATAAGCTTCGCTTATCGCACGTATTTAGCATTCTACTACAACACCAACCAGAGTGTACCGTTATTCATTTATAAAGATTTTTAAATGTGCTAGAAATATATGCTATTGTTCGGGTGGGGTTGTTGAATAGCAAATAGGATAGGCAATAACCTACATTATAATATAAGTAACAATAACTTTTGTTTTGCCTTTCAAAAGTTCAATATAATAAAACGTATCAGTTTTTTTATTTTATAATCTCATATATGTTTTATTTGGAGGTCTTTTATTTATCAACGATATGATTGATTAATTAATATCCAACATATGTTTGAAAAAACAAGAATGTTAAAATTTATACAATATACCCAAATTGGTTGTAGAAATTTGTCTTTTTTTGTTTTTCGTTTAAATATGGTTTAACAGATAATGGTTACATTTATACAACAAGCTCATAAAATGCACAACCAGATCGCACGAACTTGGCTTGTTGTTCAATAAAATTATAATGTAGCTACTAGCTATGTATTGAAAATGTATACTTTAATGGTTCAAAAGGGAAAAAGTTTAAACAGAAAAAATATTTGTAAACATTTTTAATGTAATATTATTTATACTTCTTAAAAGTACCTAATTGTAAAATTTTAAGAAAATCAGTCCAGCCATTAATGAAATATAAGCCAATAACACAAAAATAAGGCAATTTCCCAAAAAAGTTTAAAACCTTTCAATCGCAAACAAATATAACATACATTTTTCAGAAATATGTAATTAGCAACAATGAAAAAATGTATTTGTTGACAAATTTTTTGTCGAATAATTAGACTCGAACACACTCAACGCGTTCATACTAAATAAATATGACAATATGAAAAAACAAACACAAAAGCGTCGCATTTGTTCTATTAAATTTTGTGAGTAAAAACAAGTTAAAAAAATAGAAACTTTTAATCAATGCAATTTTTGAGTCGCATAGGTATGTGTGCGATTTAAATCAATTTGTCTCATTTTTTGCGACTTATAATTTCTTGCAATTGAAAAAAAACAAGTCCGTGCTTGTTTATTTCTTGTTGGGACTGCGATTTTTGAGTCATCGAAATTTAAATCGGAAGTTTGTGCACAAACGTATAATAATATTTGATTAATTTTAACTTAAATGAAAAAAAAATTTGTAATAGCCGTCGTGATTTTGATGATGAAATTCATGTGTTCCATTTATAGAAAACAGTCGCGAGATCGAAATCGCAAGAGTGAGTTCATAGCCGATATGGCCGATAAACGTCACCAGATAATCCACTTGACATCCCAGATACAATGTTAAAAGATGTTATCTGGATGCAAGAACGCACTTCACTACAAGTCACACCACAAGCACAAGAAGGTCGAACTCTACCTCAATTGTTAAGCGTTCAATTAAATAAAGTATTCTAAATCCTTTTTCGAAAACGATGTTTTATTTAATAAACCTTATTTTTGGTCCATTATTTTCTTAGCAGTGGTTTGGAAAGTTGAACACAAGAACACAAAGATTGTTATCTTTGTCTTTTGTGTTTTAATGTACTTTAAATAATAAAAAAAAGATATAAAACATTTAAGTCTTTTTTAGTAAAATTGCATGACCTACAATTTCCATCTCCACACTTTTTCAACAGGAAAAATATTAATATTTTTAATATAGTTACAAAAAAACTGAATTTTACCTTCGATACAAAATTTAGCTCTTGTCGAAATTAAAATAAATTCAACTTTGTGTGGGAATTTCTTCGAATTTTGATTTATTTTGTTAAATTAGAATTTTTGTTTTAACTCATTTGTAATGGGTGATTTTTTAAGAGGTTTAGAACTTTAAAAAAAAAAAAAACACAAAAAATTCGAAAAAATGAATGAAATATTTATTTGAATCGATAGTTTAAACCTTGCAATTTAATGTTTAAAGATAATTTCATGCAAATGTTGACCGCGGCTGCGTCTCAGGTAGCCCATCCGCTGAGTCCAATTTTGGCATACTCTTTCACACATATCGGCCGGTATCTCACGAATGAATGCATGGATGTTGGCTTCCAGTGCGTCAATCGAAGCGGGCTTGTCCCTATAGACATTAGCCTTGACATACCCCCACAAAAAATAATCTAATGGTGTCAAATCGCACGATCTAGGCGGCCAATTGACCGGCCCGAAACGTGAAATTAACTGTTCACCAAACTCGCCTCGCAATTGCGCCATTGTTTCGCGTGCTGTGTGGCATGTGGCACCGTCTTGTTGAAACCACATATCATGCAAGTCAAGAACTTCCATTTCGGGCAAAAAAAAGTTTGTTATCATCGCTCGGTAGCGTTCACCATTGACAGTAACGCTGCGATTCGCATCATCTTTGAAGAAATATGGCCCAATAATGCCGCCGGCCCATAAACCGCACCAAACAGTGGCTTTTTCGGGATGCATTGGTAGCTGTTGCAATGCTTCTGGCTGATCTTCACTCCAAATGCGGCAATTTTGCTTATTTACGTACCCATTCAACCAAAAATGAGCCTCATCGCTGAACACAATTTTTCGATAAAAAAGCGGATCCTCGGCCAGCTTTCCAAGAGCCCATTCACCAAAAATTCGGCGCAAAATTTTCCACGTAGTGCTGTAACAAAGGCCTAACTGCTGGGAACGGCGCCGAATCGACATTTCGCGGTCTTCTGTCACACTAGCTGATACGGCCGCAATATTTTCTTCACTACGCACAGTACGTAAACGTGTTGGTGGTTTAATGTCCAACAAAGTAAATTTGGTGCGAAATTTGGTCACAATCTTCCGAATAGACTGCTCAGAAGGTCGAGAATGCCGACCATAAAATGGAAGCAGCGCGCGATGAACATTTCGAACCGAGCACGAATTTTGATAGTAAAATTCAATAATTTGCAAGCGTTGTTCATTTGTAAGACGATCCATGGTTAAATTGCAAACCAAACTGAAGCTGTTTGACAGTGACACAAGGTACTAAACACACGTCAGCTGTCAAAACCAGTGTTGCCAAAACCAAACCAGCTAAAAAATGTTAGAACGGGTAGCTGTCACACAATGATTTCTTTTTTTTTTTTGCGAAAAAGGTTATAATGATTTTAATTAAAATGTTTATATCAAAAGATTCAAATTCAAATCAAATCAAAGGTTTTTTTTTTATGAAATGCCTTAGTTTTGGGTTATTGCCATATATTTTTATAATAGCTAGACTGATTATGTTAAAATTTAGCAATCTGGTACTTTAATGATAGTATAAATAATATAACAACTAAAAATTTTCCATAATCAAAAAAAAAAAAAAAAAATCAAATGAAAATACATTTAATCACAACGACTGAAAATCGAAAGCGCATTCCTAGTTTGAAAATTCCTTAAAAAAAAATAAATTCATGTTCAATTAAATTCAAACTCAGATTTAACTCATTCTCTGTATAAAACCAAAAAAAAATCTTTGATTTTGAAAGAATTCTAACATAATCTGTAGGTATTTTGTAGCTTTATTTTGAGGAAAATTGTCAACACACAAATTGTAATTTAAAAATTCTTCACAAAAATTAATGAAACTATTTTCATTAGAGAAAAATATTTTGAAAAAAAACTTGCGCAAAATCGCGTTTTGGTGCGCTAGTAACGCAGTGTTTCGCTTAAGCCATATATAATTATTAAATAGCAAATGATGTGCTGTTAACTTGATGTTAGATCTCAAAAAATATCAGTTGTTTGTCTTACTTAATATTACTGGGGTAAGTTTGCACAATTTTTTTCAGAATAAATATATCGATCTTATGAAAAAAGTCTTACAATATTGTGTATTAATTAATTAATTTAATAAATTTAATAAGCTACAATTTTTGTCTTGACGTAATCTTTCCAAAATAATTTGTATAGCTTTCGAGAATAAAAAAGGACAAATTATCCAAAATAGGTAAACTATTTTAGTGGTGTTATGACCGAGTATTGTCACTTTTTCTAGGAAAAGGATACATTTAATCAATTAAGGGTAAATATTTTGAAATAAAATTCTACTTGTACGTTCAAAACACACACCGAAAAAAAAACACTTTATTTAAAGTTCTATATTTTCTATAAAATATTTTACTTTAGCCAATAATTTTATATCAAAAGAACCTACTTGAGAATTTCACTCCAGCGGCGGCAGTTTGAATGAAAAATCGATTAAAACCATTGACAAAATAGATATATACTTATCAGGTTTAATAATTTTAGGCGATAAGGTTTTATTGGATAAATGTTTCTATAGTAGAGATTTAGTGTTTGTTTTTGTGCTGATAATATTGATAAAGAGTAAATAAAATATCCTTTCATATAAAAAAAAAGCCGGAAGTTTTCAGAATCGAATACTGGTAAATCAAGCATTGGGTTAATGATAAAAAATAAAACTTTCCTATATACATGAATCACACTACTTTTAGAGTCTTTTTTTATTGTTGATTTTATCGATTTCTCAGATACCCATATACACATAATATATATATATTGTGGATCGGGGTTCCATTTATATGGCAAATTTGTAAATAATTTTCTCAAGAGTGTCCTTATTTCTACCATCAGCATAAAATAAGAAATAAAATCCTTTCTATGCACAGCACAACCATTTTATTTACAATTTGCTTGGCTGTGCCAAAATATAATGCCAAATGGGTCTTTTATTGGTTCGTTAAAATAAAATTGCTGTAATCATAAATCTTACACGCAAGAAAAACAGATTTTATCCTTAGTCTAGAGTTTTATCTAGTCTAGTGTTTTACGACTGAAGGACATAATCTCTATTGGAATAGGACCCCGGCCAACCAATACCCTTATTATATATAGAAAAACGGTATTCAATGCACCCGCAGTGCCAGACCAAAAGAAACACGAACCAACTTTACCCCGTCTACATAATTGGGGTGATGTGAAATTTATGTTATGCTCCAATATTTATATCTATACAGTATTGTTTATGTGTGTTCATGAATCATCATGATGGAGTCTTGTTTATCTTAAAGCTTCTAACATTAAGTACAAGGAGCAGAAGAAATAAAATGCTGTCCATCGTTATAACTAATGGTTTGGGCATCCATCTGTGTCTTAATAATAATAATAAAAAAAAAACAACAAACGAAAAGCAAAGTATATTCAGTGTGCATTACATTTTCCAGTAAAAGGATATAATGACTAAGATGGAATGCCTCTTACTATGTCTTCTGTGCTCTAAATTCAAAAATTCTATTTTTAGAAACGGATTCTTTGACGGCATACAGAAATAAAAACAAAAAAAAAATTCCCAAATAATTAAATCCAATATTTCGGAGAAATTTTTGTTTTGATTTATTTTTTTTTTATTTATTTTTGGAAAGAAAATGGAATTAATGGCAGAAAAAAAAAAATCAATAAAAGGATATAAACTTATGCATCGCTTTTATATAAACAAAGGCAGCCATTCAGAAGAAAGGATTCAGTTGAAGAAATGAAAACATAAATTTAATAAAAAAATTAAACACGCTGATTTAATACGTTCAATATGTATGTGTAGGAATGTTGATCACTCCATTTTCAAATTTTCCATATTGGTAGGAAATAAAACTACTTAAAAAAGGGTTTAATGTTAAAGAAATAATGACAAAGCACATAATTGATTGCTTATTTATTTTGTAGGTTATGTTCTATAATTTTTACTTACTTTATAGGGAAAGTATTTGTGTCCGTAAAGTTAGCATTGCCATTTCAAAATTTTAAAATTCTAGTAATGGGATAATTTGTTGTTAAAGAAAAAAAATCTATGTTCCTTTTTTTTAAATAACCTCTGGTAATATATAAAAGAATTATAAATAAGTTTTTTAAACAGCTTTTTAAATTAATTTGACCCCAACGTAATATACTATCTGGTTTCTTTAATGAATCTCTATTTGTTAGGAAAAAATTTCAAAATGGTTAAAGATACTTTTCAAAGCATTTATTTATTTTTTATATAAAATTTTGTAGACATTTAAAAAAAAAAATTGGTTACGTTATTTTATAATATATATAATAGAGAACTCAATTTTGAACAAGAATCATTTACCCATTTTCGAATAATCGTATTTTCGAAAAATAATTTTGAATTTTTTTTTAATCCAAAATTATTTTTTTGAAAATTATGAACGTTGATAAAGGAAAAGAAAAGGAAATAAGTATAAGGCATATTCACAATAAATATTAACATGTCTAAGTATTGAGTTTTCAGAAGAAAAAAATTGAAACTTATTTTAAAAAATCAAAAAAATATTTTTTTTTTTATTTTGGTACAAAATACTTTTTTCAATTTCTCAAAACATTCCCCATAAAAAAATTCATCAAAATAATTTGAACTATTTATGAGAAAACCGAAATTGAAAAAATGGTACTTACCATTAATAACAATTCTTGGGAATTTTTTTTCACCAAATTTGTATTTAAATTACTGATTATTTTTTAACTCTCCCATTTACTAAAAGGACCACCGCATAAAATAGTTGATCGAAACTGACTAGGTTATTAACGAGAAAGTTGTTAAAATGCTTGTTCATCAAAATCGTCAGGGCTATCTCCGAGATAAACAACTTTTTTCATAATAGTTTTTTTGCAAGACATACCGTTATTTTCGGAAATTAAAAAACATTGGCGCAAAATTTTAAACAACCTATTGTTAAAGGCTTAGCATATTACTAGTTAGCAATTTGCATTTTAGTAATTTGCTAGCTCTTCGGAAATTTTAATCCTTTTTTTTCGTTTTACTAACTAGTAAAATACTAATTTCCTTTTATTAAAAATGGTGCATCTAAACACGTCCAAACAATGACAGTTCGTGAAAGAAAAACAAAGTAAACAAACCTAAACCTAGGGAACGGACCTAATAATTTGATTTACCGTTGGCCAGATAGACTCCAAAACCTTTTTCAATTTTCTTAAATTTTGCCATCATGAAGAAAAATAAAAAACATTTTGGAGTGTATCTGACCAACCATAAACCGTACAGGGATGGTTGATACCTTTTTGGAATCAGCACATCCATTAGCTGCAGCAACTCCTGGTGTCTTCCGAAAATATTTTATTTTATTTACTTTGAAAAACAATTAGCACACGAATCATAAAAAAAAAAACACAATTTAACTCTTTGCCAACAAATTTTTTTCGAGGACAATGACTGATTTCATATGGATTTAGAAAGTTACTAAAAGTTAAAGTAGCCATTTTGTGATTTTATGTTTAGTAAAATGTTATGAGATAGTAAGTTGCTATAAAATCGTTTAAAATTAGCCAAATTTTCTTTTTAACTTAGTAACTTTATTAAAATGGCTTTAACATTTTACTAAATCGTTTAAAATTTTGCGCCATTGAATTTCCTTTATTTAGGGAAACCTTTTTTTAAATTTAAAGTTTACAAAAATCGCTATCGTATAGAGAGACATTTAGACGGAATTGGGGTACTCAAAAAAAGACTTTACAAACAAAAAACACTTTTGACAATTTTCAATTCTCTCGAAAACTTGTACATACACATTAAATCATCTAGTTCTTAAAGCCGTAGGAAATAAAGCTTAACAATTAAACATGGCCCTAAAAATGTATACCTACATAATATACAGAATACTAACAACCACAATATTTTGGAGCGTAATTTCATGTTTGAAAAGCAAGAAATCACCAGGTGCTTTTTATTGAAGGTTGTCTTTATGTTTGTATATGTTAGCTTTTTAAATTTATTTAAAGACAAACATTTAGTATAGATTCATAAGATTAATTTACTCCGTATGGCAATTAATATTCTGATTAAAAGCACCTTAAATTTATTTATCATTAATTAAATGAAGCACATTTTCATCAACCAGTCAAATAAAAGTGTCAGTCTTTATAGGTGTTGTAGGTAAGTTAGGTACAGATATACATTTTAAGTTGTCTCATCTCACACCTCCAAACCGCAATAAACGTAATTAGTTTCAATCCAAAAAAATCAACACCGCAATAAATTCGAATGAATTCAAATTATTCGCTTCAATCACTTTGCAAACGATGAAGACTAGAGCTAGCTGCCTTTGCTGCCATCATGATGATGGCTATACCCGAATTGTAAATATCATCTCGATCTCACCATCATATAGACCACCAGGGACGTGCTTTGGAAGCAAATTGACAGGACACAACCTGACACATTAAACTCTAGACTTGAATGATGAATCTCTTACGATTTGCTGATGGAGAGCAGCTCCCCAAAGATAAATTATTTACAATGGCTGGGTAAGGAAGTTGTTTCAACAATGTATGTGAGTAAACTAAATAAAAAAGAAGCCAACATCTTCTGAGAAACATATACAAGGTATAAGGAAGACGATGTGGGATGATGGAGGTGTCCCTTTTGGCAGAATATACGATACAAAATGGTTTTCTATTCTCCCCAATTTTCCTTTAGTTCATTGCGGAATATATACACTGATGGGAATTATCCTCGCGAGGCTGTCTTTTTTTTTTTTTTGTTAAGTTGTTTTCTTCCGACCACGTATATAAATGCGAATGAAAGGCTAAATTCACAACAAACCCTCCCGACGGATCCATGGATTTGCAAAGTGAGTTCTAGGATCCATCTTGACATTATCCCGAGGAAGGCTCCTTGTACATGTTTTGAATCAGTCGGTTCTATGTTCTGCGTTCAATGTTTCTTGTCTTCGCCCTGACATTGTATATAGATAAATGATGGAGCATCGTGCAGTATACGGTGTTTGTAAGGGTTCCTCCTTCTGTAAAGATTCGTGATCGGCATTATAAAATATTGTGTTGCGTTTGTTTTGCGGCCCGGTTATACAAAATATTCGTTTACGATATAAATTCAAAATGGATGCATTGTATACGTTATACAAAAAGAAGAGACCTAGGGGTTAAAATATGGAACCGCCGCCGCAAATAAGGTGTTCGCTTTGGGGGATTAGTTATGGCTTTCATTCGAGTGAGATTGTAAAGAGACGATACTGTATGTGACAGATGTTAGCTTATAGCCGTTGAATGTGAAAGGTCTTATAGTCTTTAATAATAAACTAACATCAAGATGGCAAAGGGAGCGTATAAGAGGAAGAAAATAAGAAATTCAAATGAATTTGGTTATACGTACGAGTAGCTTATAAATTATATAAATCCAATTGATTTATGAGAAAAGGTCCTTAATGGAATCCTGCGAGATGGTGTTTTTCGTTGTTTTTTGTTGGGGATATAGACTCTACATCCCGGTAGCGAGTAATAAATTCAGAGATTAGCTAAATGAATTGGAGGCAATTAGATGTTGAATTAACATTCTCTTAGAATAATTGAATTTGTTGTATTAAGATTATAACTGTATATATACCACTTTTGTTAGTTCTGTTGCTTTAATAATCGAATTGAATAATTTTTAAGAAAACAATAAAATGGATGGCTTGATCGCAAAACAAGTGTTAGTGCATTGGATTGTTATGTCCTAGCCAGTGACCTAGAAATCGAATCCCAGTATATTCCACCTTGTGAGGAAGTGAAAAATCCTCCAAGTGTATGAAAAAGTACCCCTTTTAGTTCAGTCTTTCCACTTCTGCTGAATAAAAAATTGTTCACAGGAATATTTGCGAGCTGACTGTCACATAGGCTATTGTGCTACCAATTTATTATTTATTTTTTTATTTGGTTGGATGGTCCAAGAGTCTTATAATGTGACGCTGTAAGGACCAGATCTTCTTACGCTCGATGAGCAATATATTAGAGAGGAACAAAGACTTCTAACTCTCAGCAATAAGAACAAGAAGCTTGAGAAACCAGAGATTAAGGAAATAGAGGGTTGTAAGAGCAGAAATGTTGTTTGGAAATTTTGTCAAAGGGTAACCGAGTTTATAGGGCCTGAACCGAAGCCTGATGCAAAAACGAGCAGAGGAACATTTGAGTGGAATTGTCATGGATATGGAAAAATCACTTCTGCCAATTGTATTGGATAACGGCGATGATGAATCGAATTGCGCTGACAGCCCAGATTGTATCATGCAACCTAGACGAAGGACTCAGACCAACAATTCCGTTTACCAAACCAAAGGTCTTATAAAGCATGCTGGAGCTGGAAAGACTTGGGTTTTTCTCAAATCTTCTCAAAAACGGCTCTAACGATTTTGAAAAAACTTCTTACCTGTAATAAATAAAGTTATTGTAAGAAAATTGTTTTTAGAAAAAATTACCTATTTTTTTGTTTTCTAATAATTTTGCAATCTGATGCTTCTAAACAATAAACAATGTTGCATTTAAAAATTTCTAAAATATGGCTATAATTTGATTGTTTCAAAATTAAATCTTATAGCCTTCCCCATGCAAAATCAATTGTATCAAGCTGAAATAAATTTTAAAAATTCGACTTTTATGAGTTTTTAAAAGTTTATCCGACCAAAAGATGTCAACAGACGGAAAATCTTCTTTTTCCTTATATTGTTGTTATGATATCTTGATTAAAAAAAAATAAATTTCTCCTTATTCCAATCTTGTGAAAATAGAAGAAAAAAACAGTAAAATTGATAATTTATTGTAACCCATACTTCCGTTTAAAAGTTTTCGAATGTCTTATAAGAGTTTCCCCCTATTATATTCGCCAACAACAAGAAATTTAACTTTTTGAAAAGAATTCCGAATTTCCGTTGGTGATTTTTCCAGCGCAGTTTTCTTGTTTTCAAAGAAAATTGGTATGTGAATATATGTGTAGGTATGAATGTACATAAATTGTTCAATTGTACCAACACACAAAATAATTCCCTCAAAATTCTTGAAGTCTCTTACAAATAAAAATATTTAGCTTTTGTCATTTGTGTCGCAGGAAACAAAATAACATCAAGAGGGGGATTTTTTTTTGTTGTTCTTGTATACAAATTTCAGGATGCAAAGATATTTGTCATACCACCAATCCAATTGAATCTGTAACTTCTGCATATGTTTAGAAATTTGTATAGGTAAGCTTTATGTAAGTCTATGTGTCAACTTATTCCTTACTAAATTCTATGTACCTACATATATGTAAGGATGTTCTGAAGAAATAAATAGCAACGATTAGGTTTTCTTGATTGGCAATTAGCTTCATTTCATTCTAGATTTTTCCTTTTTCATGTTCGAAAAGAAAATATATTTGTGTTGATTGATGAGATGTAATCAAGGATTCAAATGCTAGAATGAAGAAAAAAACACAAACAAAAAATGTCCTTTCTTGCAAAAGTCCATCATTTAATGTATATGATGTTCGTTCGTGTCTGACTTCAGTTTACTTGAATAATGGCATTCGCTTTGGTATTTAAGTTATCTTTAAAGATTAGATAAAATAGAACCTAATTGGATATTCTTGTTGAAATCATAATATACAAAATTATTTGTGTGTTGCGTTGTTTTGGTTTGGAATTAAGTGCTAATTATATATTTTCTGATTGATTTTATTAGGTCATGTGAAAATAGTTAAATTTATTTTTAAGAAAACAAAAAATGTGTATGTACTTTTTTTTCTATATAAATTAACATATTTATAACATTAATTAATACATTTTTACTTTTTCATATATGTACATATGTTAATAAATAATATATAATTGTTTTCGTTTATCCATTTTTTTTCTGGTAAGTCATTATTTATAATATAAATATCACACATATACACATTCATATATCCATTATTTTATTATAATAATTCCCATACCAACAACAGAAATTCAATTACTCATTATTTGTGGAAACAATTTGATTGTTTGGAAATTGATTAATATTGTCGGCACACGTCATTAATTAATTTGGATTTGTTTAGTGAACCACGTTCATGAGAATATTATAATTTCAAGCAACACTGTGTTTCAGAATATAAATAATAAATAATTATTTATGCTTCCGTATTCCATTTACATTAATAAAAAAAATATAAATAAATAAAATTAAAATAAGGGAATATTCTGGATGGTCATAAAACAATTTTCAATATTCAATTTGAGTTGCTACCCCGAAGATTTTGGGTTTGATTCTCAGCTTATGTTACCAAAAAAAAAACAGAAATGTTTTTCATAGGGTTACTGCCTCTTGTAAGGAATTGACAAGTTCTCCAAGAGGATCTCTTGTCATGAAAAATCGCTACTCACCTTAGCCGTTCAGATTCAGCAGAATCGCACATTGGAATTTTTGAGAGAAGTCACTAAACCGTGGTTGTTATGCCTGACTGTTCCACCACCAAATGTATCTATTTATTTATTCATCTTGTTTCCCAAGTTGCCATCAGTAAGGGTAAGAAAAGAAGAGTCAACGATTTGAGGAGATTATTTTAACATTTCTACTAACACTTCACATACCTATTGTGAATTCAACCAAGCCACCAAGATACATTAAAAGGAAACTACAGAAAAGCTCTTTCGATAAAAGAAAACGTCAAAAAATCTCTGAAAACTTTTTTCTTCGTCTAAGTCCACTTTTCAGACTTATCATATTTTCTTAATAAACTCCTGCTAAACACGACTAAAACAGTGACAGTGCATGACAAAAAAGTGGTCAAAAATTTGGTGTTATAGTTTGACACTAAAAGATAAAATAGTCATTTTGGTAATTTTAATTAAATTTTTAAAAATAGTTCGATGCTAACTCGTTCAACATTTTATAAAATCCTAAAATTTTGCACCACTGTTTTTTTATTTGTTTTTAATAATTATATGATAAATGAAGATTTTTTTCCTACTCATATTATGTATGTAATTTTCTCAAAAATGTCCCGTGTAAATCATGTCAAAGAGACAAAAAAAGAAAAAAAGCATATAGCATTTGTCTCAATGAAAACATCATTACCACAGGCAGAATATTTTTTTTTTGTTAAAATAATAATTCTTCATATATGTATGTATGACATTTATGATTTGTATGTACATACATCAGCTGCTATACAAATTAAGAAGAACTGGAATAATTCATCGTTTCATTATAAAAAAATATATATGTATGTTTAAATGTCAAATAAAAGCTCCTTCAGCAGCTATTATTATTATATTATTTATTTTGTTTGAATAACCTTTTCAATGTACTCAATTCACATCTTTCCAAAATTTCATTACAAAATTGTTAGTGGGGGAAATGTAGCCACTTTTTGGCATTATTATTTTGTATGAAAATTTTGTCAAACGTACTGAACCCTTTCTGAAAATATTTATCGTAAGCGATAAAATAAAAGTTGAATAAAACACACATTGTTTGGGTTTTCGCTTAGCAACGAAAGCAATTAAGCTAAATGTCAGCATCTTACATTATTTGCAATGCTTAAATTTGCCGGAAATTTAATAATTTGTGTTCTGCAAAATTTGCAATTTGTCGCTTTCTTAAAAATAACGGAAAGAGTTCGATTATGTCAATCAGTTCTGCAGCCATATTTAGCCGCTCTAGTTCTTAAAAGTCTTGTGTTTATTTGTTTTTATTTATTTTAAACTACCTGGCCTGTCATGGCTTCGAACGGCTAAACAAATTTTAGTTTCGGTACAAAATGAACAAAAGAATGTATAAATAAAATTAACAGTATTATGTGTACGGATGTAATGCAATGTCAATACCTTTCAAAGTCACAATTTTATTTTTATTGTTATAGCTGTTAATCGCCTGCTTCCCTGGTATCCTGCAACCCCCTGCGCTTACTGATTTCACGACAAATATTCAAACAATTATTTTTATATATTATTTTATATATATTATTTTATATATATTAGGATAAAGATTTATTTAAGGTTAAGTTAAAGAAACTGACAGCTTAGCGTTTTGACAGTTTTAACACTTCTTGCCCACAGAAATATCAGGCATTTGAAGTATTTTAATAGAACGGACTTTTTTCTTAACTATATTTTTATATATCAACCATCATACTGCTCTTTAACTCATACCTCTCTTGACGTTAATCTTTATTTAAAAGCCTTTATAAAAGTTTAATCTTTGCAATACAATGAAAAATATTTAACCATTGAGCCATTCTTATAAAATGTCGTTTTCATCTCAATTCACTCTATAATTAGTTTAAAAATATAGATCTCTAAAATGATTCTTGAATTCTATTTTCTGAATATATTAACTTTAAAAAAAAAAAGAGTTTTTAAAATCGTATACCATTTTCACCCCATTTCACCCTATAAATTCATATAGCTTAATTTTAGATCAATTTTTTTTCTCGTTATTTTGACAACAAAACTGTGAAATATTCATGTTATAGAAATCATTGAGAAAAAAAATCTAAAATAGAATGATATTTTTTGTTTTTCCCTATTTCACCCTATTACCGGCAAAATTAAAAAAAATATCAAGTCATCAAGTACTAAGCCATTTCTATACAAAAATGTAATGTTTTTTTTTTGTTGTTTTTCAATATTTTACGCAAGCGATTAAAACTTTTTTTTTTTTCGGAGTATCTTGACAACAAAACTGTCCTGAGATTGCTAAGATCTCAGTAACGTCATAAGTGTCGCTTTTACGTCCAACAGATGGCGCTGTTTTTTTAAAAAGTATATAAAAAAACAATTTTAGTTCAACTGAAAAAAAAATAATTGTGTCACATTGCCGTTCCATTTCAATGGGGTCGACTGTATTTTCACATTTTTAAGTATACATATATATGTACCTTAATAATACAAAGAGGATGGGGACACAATTTCATCTGTATAATGCTGAAACCTTATCTTAAGGGGATTTCTTTTTTAAATTAAGGATTTTTTTTATTCGAGTAGATATGTTTGTAGGTACAATCTGAATCTCCTGGTTTGGAGTAAGGTGTTTGCTTTTTTCATTTTTTTTGTTTCCTGTTAATTGGGGGAAAAAAAAGATGCCACTGAAAAGTATCTAACAATGATATTGTTTGCAGTAAAATGGATTGTTGATTTTAATCAGAAAAGAATACCTATCTTTAAGAGAAGAGAAGGTCATAAAAAATAAAATTGGGTGCAAAAAAAAATTAAAATGCCAACCCCCAATGACTATGAAAACACATTTAATTGCTGGAATCTTATATTGAACCTATAAAATTAAAAAAAGGACTTATTTTGTCTACCAAAGGTCTTTGTATGAAATGATAATAAATTGACAAAATGAAATTTCTATTTTATTCGAAATTTAGTTGAGGAAAATAAAAGACTTTTGATAAAAGAACTAAAAAAAAGAATTTTTTTAAATGTAAAAATAATTAAACATATTTTTTTATTTACCTTTTTTACAGATTCTCATGAAAGAGTAAATTTGTCATCAAAGACTATAATAAGACTATCCTAATCTTCAATAGAAATAAAATACATAAAAAAAAAAAAAAAAAACAACAGACTCTTGTCTGTCTGTAACTTTAAGTATAGTGTCAACCCCAATAATAATAAACAACAAATACATATCTTGATCTGCCAAGGACGTCCATTCATATCTGTGGGCTTATAATATATTTCATCTGACCTCAACAACTTTGAGTCCCCAAAGTCCAACCAACATAAACAGGATACAAATATGAAAGGAAGACATTTAAGGAGACGATTCAGTCTGCAGCCCTCCTTTATGAATAAGGACGACAATGAAGATAAACAAAAACGAGATAAGTAAGTTATAAGGATATTAACACATTCTTAAATAGAAAAGATAAATAAAAGACACAGCAGACACATTATCAAAGAGATTAATTGAAATAAGTAGATTATTTATTATATCTTTTTGGAGGCTTAAATTACTTTGAAGACGAAGGCATAGAAATGATCTATGTATATGTATATGTATATGTATAATGTTAATAATGTTAACTTTTGTAATTAAATTGAGGCAGATTAAATTAAAAATAGTTATTTTATTTTTGGTATTAATATAGCTTAGAGGTTAAATTAATACAATTTACTTACTCGGTTTTGAGAGTAATTTATATTACGGTTACTTATACATATGAGTTTTTTTTGTCTTTACATACCATATAGTTTTCTTCAAAGAAATTCTGCTTACGTAAAGAGATATTCTTAAGTTGGATAATAAATCATTAGATCTTTGGGCTCGCTTTGTGGCATTATACGAGCATGAAATTCCATTTCTGATTTAGAAATTGCTTTTTCAGTTCTTATTATAAACGTTTTTGTTTTTAATGAGTTTTCTTTGGCATCTTCCTATCAATTTAACATAATTTTAATTAAGCTTATTGAGATAACTATTCTTATACACAAATTCTAATATTAATACTAAGTGTCTCATTTTCTAACGATTTCACTTTATCTTAAAGGCTTTAACTTTTCCAAAACAAGTAAGAGATAGGATCAACTTTTTTTGTTTGGTTTGAGGCACATTGACAACCTCAAAGTTCTGTAAAATATGTAGAACAACATAAAACAAAATAGCATATTATGTCTAAATACTAAACTAATGAAAAAGTCAATCACGATATTTGTGTTTTTAGTTTTGACACTCTAAAGCATCCACCAAACCAACGTGAAGCATTTGAAATGACGACGAAACTTTCGCCTGTCAAAATTTATTTACAGGGCGATAAATGAAAGTACTCACACCAACGCAACTATGCGATCCAACGAGTGTCAAGTAAAATATATTGACAGCCGAAAGTTTTGTAGTGGTTCCGAATATTTCGCGTTGTTTTCAGAGAACCTTAAAGTTAAGAACATCCTTGCAATTTTCTATCGCTGCGATTAAAAAAATCGCGATCGGAACATATAATTGCAACGCAGGAACTTTAAGTTTTTAATGGTGCGATTTTTTCATTGCAAATAACATACACAATACATCTTTTAAAATAAATGCACATATTCGCCACAAATAAATATATATGCACAGCCTTTTTTGGCGTTCAGACTATTCAGTCGTAAAAAATAGAAGATAATAATGACAAGACATTTTTTAAATCCCCAAGGGCATGTCATTTGATTCTACAGGATCTTTTTAATATTAGGACTAAAAAAAAAACGCTCGAAAAAACTAATTTAATTTTTGTATCGCTGCGATTTTTCAGTCGTATATTTGTGCATTCATATTTTAAATCGTGTGTCTTATGATTAAACAATCGTGCGATTGAAACCCACAATTGCATGTACCTATATAATTATTTCTTGTTGCGAATAAGATTTGTTGGTCGTTGAAATTTAAATCGCAAGTATTTCATTTGATTTATTTAACTTGCAACAATCGTATTGACAGAAAAATTAAAACAATTTCAGTCTTTTAAGCTTCACGCGTGTGTTGCGACTGAATTGTTGTGCGACAGAAATCGCAAGTGGGTTCGTATTCTAAGGGATTGGCCACCACGCATTGATCGATAGAGCGACAAAATCCTAAACGACAAAAATAAAATTGAAACATTATGAGATTATATGGTTGCGGCCACGTAGTCATTGAGCAAGAGCCAACCTTTCTAAGCGACAGAGTACCTACTATACTATGTGCTCATAACGATTAAAATGTTTGCGTACGGTAATTAGAAACGGAGTTTTCACAACTAGCTGCTCAAGATTATTATGGTCGCTCAATAAACGTCCAGTTTTCGCTTGAGTTGTCACTCAGTCGCTTTGTCACTATAGACTCGCATGTTTAAGACTAAACTAAATATTTTCGCATTAACTTCCATTTTTTTATCTGACGAAAGCACAAATTTTAAAAACCTATAGTTAGATTCATAAAATTTTACATTTCGGAAATAATTTTTTTATTTTTAAAAATAAAGTGTTTTTTTTTTTATATATAGAGTTTTGGTTTTTAAATTGGAACCACTGTTTTAGTGACAGTTGACAAATGTTTTGTACTCAGTATATGTATGTTGCCATTGCCGCGTAAAAAGTCTTATTAATAATTGCAAGTTTTAACTGCTGATATATATATAGTACCTGCATATGGCCCTCGAAAAAGTGGTATAATATAAAAAATACCCTGTATAACATAATATAAAACACCCTGTACCTAAAAACTGTTAAATATTATGTTGTAAATTTCCATTTTGACGTTCTTACCTATGCTATTTCATTTTCACACTATAACTGTCCAGGAAAATACTACGTTTAAATGCCACAAAAACCATAAAATACTAAACCTATTCCAAAAATGTTGCTTTAATGTGAGTTCTTATAAGAAAGTGTGAAAAAATCTTTACACAAAAACATTTCAAACACTCGAAACATCACACAGCAAATTTTTCATTTCATTTTTTTTCTTCATTTTATTTTCACAGAGTTGGAAGACATAATGCAGTCGATGACAGTGTAAGCCCATCAAATGCCCGACATAAAATTGTCGTCATGGGTTCGGCAAAAGTGGGTAAAACCTCCATCATAAACCAGTTTCTCTACAACACATTCTCAACAAAATACAAAAGAACAATCGAGGAGATGCACCAAGGGAATTTCTCAATAGCTGGTGTGAGTCTAACGTTGGATATTCTTGATACAGCTGGATCCTATGAGGTTAGTTATGTAGAAACATAAATAATTTTGTTTTTGTTTAAAAAAAAATAAAAACAAAGATCCTTCGGAGACCAAGCGGAGTGTCAACTAGTATTTCATTGAAGGTATTTCATATTCAAGGCATAGTGCAGCGGCAGCAGCTGATAAGAAAACAAAAATACTATACATTTTCACCTCGAGGACACACAGCTTTTTATTTTTATTTCTCGAGGGAAGTTTTCTATTCCTGCTTGAGAGAAGTTATTTATGAAGGGGGATAAAGTAAGCATAAACACGCGTACTCACTCAAAACTTCACGGCAGTACGAGGCTTTTCGTAATACTCATACACACTCCAATTCACCGGATTGTGCGGTTGAATGTTAAAATAGTTTTCATTTGGGGCATCAAACTCCTGAAATATTTCAGTGGAAATTTGATTAATACGATAATCTAAAAAAAAAAGTTAAAGTTATAACATAAGACGGTCCATATTTTGAAAAAATTTTGATGCAAAACAGTTTGCTTTTACTAAAGGTTAAAAAGAAAGACAAATGGTATGCTTATACTACCAGGTTTATAGGCTGGTTATCCGATGTCCGATGAGGGATATCCGATCATCAGGTTTTTAAGAAAATCGTAATTTTAAACGAAATTTGCAAATTTTACGAATTTATTTTAAATATTTACTGCACATAACAGCAACGTCAAATTGAATTGTGGTGATTATATTCACGCACATCGTTTACTTTTTAACTAACGTATATGTATTTTTAAAAATTGAAATAAAATACCTTTATTAAACATTTACCAACAACAAATTATTTTAAATACAATTTTGAAAGAAAAAAATTAAAAATAGCTTAAATCAAATGATGTGATATGTATAAGAAAAATGAGTTTTTTATAGGATATGCAAAAACAAAAACACACGTTTTTATGAAAGATTGAGATTTTGCCCAAAGGTATGTGCGCACATTTTAACAAAACGGGTGCCAGTAGATTGTGTAGGTATTTTTTTTTAGTTTGTAATTATTTTCAGTTAAAAAGTTTCTCATCCATATGATTTTAAAAGGACAATATACATACATTTAATTAAAGGTAAAGGCGTGAAGACGACAATGACCTTGGTTATGGTATATAATTTTAATTGTTCCAATTTTTTAAAAAAATATTCTCCCACCACATATTAATATTTCCTTTGTGATTTTTTTTGTTAAAATATTAAAAATGTTGAAGATGATTATTACGAGAAGAGATTTAAATTCTCATATAAAATTATTACTAGAGTTAAGGAAAAGAGAATTTTTAATAAACTGGATTAAGAGTTTCTTTCACAAGCTCCAAAAGAATTTTTAAACGTATTTTTTGAACCATACTTCGCTTGATATTGTGAAAAAATCTCAAAAGACTTGAAGATGATATACAAGTGATTTAACTTGAAAGACCAAAATAACAAAAATTGCTATATTTATAAAATAAAAAAAAGGAGGTGAATTGTTCGTTTATTGTTTGAAATTTCTGAAAGGTTATTTAAAAAAAAGAACATGTCTGTACTATACCATGGGAACGGGCATGATGACAGGATAATACCTACTTGTACTTTCCATAGGTTCAGTTCATTCATAAAATATTCTATTTATAGAAAAAGAGGAACAATTAAAAATGTGCAATTGAGAAACAGAGTTGCCTAAAAATTTTTTTTTTTCACTATTTCATGAGAAAAGTTATATTATTATACAAAAAATATACTGTTATTGAAACATATATCTAACTTTTTCAAAAGGAACGCAGGCTTTTCTTATAATAGGAAAGTCCAGAAAAATGAGATCTCAGTGTTTTCAATCCGTCAAAAAGTGAAAAAGGAATTTACAATTTTTACTCAGTACTTTAACAGCAAAACTGAGAAATTTTGCTGAGGTCTCCAAGATCTCATTTTGAATGATTAGAACCATATTTTATATCAAATAATCGCCTAAACAGATACCAAAGATTTCAGATATAAAAATGCAGTACCATTTATAGAAAATAATACAATTTATTAAATTTATTTTTTTTTTCTTTTCCAGAATTTGATGGTCTTATTTATAAAAGTTGTCTAACTTTAGACAACTGTCCAACTTTGAAAAATGTGTTCAAAAACCTTGCTTATTGTTGTCTTATAGCTGCCTAACTTAGACATAAGAGTAGATTGTCTTAACCGTGAACAATGTGATATTTATTTTTATTAAATTAAGCATATTTCCACCATTTTGAAAATAGTTAGACAGTGTCTAAGTAGACAAATAAATACGACTGTGAATCTTTAACGTATTTGCAGATTGTTATTCTGTATCCTTTTTTTAAAATGTGTTATTTTGCTAAGACATAAAGCATTTTTAAAAGTTAATGTAAAATTACTATCGATAGTGAAATCTATCGATTTTTGTATAGTGGAAACTATCGATTAATCGATGGTTTTCTACATCTTATCCGTATTTGTTTCTTAAAAAATTCGAACCGAAATAAATTTGTTTGAGAATGTCTTGAAATATTGGTTTATGCGTTGGAGTATCACGTCGATAGTCGGTGTTCGAATTAACCTATTCCACTTAAAATATTTATTATTTTAACTCTTACGAAAAAGTAATAATCCTGTAAGAGTATGGGTATCTATAGTCAATTTGAAGTGCGACTCATCTTTGCCAAATATATATATAATTTTGATTTTCAATACAAACAGTCGTTTCTTCTAAAACACGAAACCAGAAAGTCTTGTTATAATCGAGTTTTTATTTTTTTCGAAGTCTATTCCGATTTTCCAAAGTTTTTTTTTTTCCATCAAACAAATATTAATAAGTTAAAGAATTTAAGTTTTTTGTGAGCAATTTAAAGCAAACAATTTTGTTCTATTTTGATTTCAAAAGTTCATGGTTGATGACGGTCGATAGTCGCACTAGAGGGAATTCCACAAATTCCTAATTTCAAATGCATTTTCATCAACAAATCAAACGAGTTGTGGTATCAAAACAGCGTTAATTAGGTCACCGTCACATTGCAATGTGTATATGTTGCTCGTGGGCGTCATTTCTAACTAAATAATAAAATTTTAAATTGAATTACTATGGCTAAGAAAAAAAGGTCGGATAAAAATGTATTTACTTTTTATCCAAAACAAAAATTCATTAAAATGATTTTAATGCTGAGTTTTAGCTGAGTATACTTCAGTTTTTTATATAAATGTCATAAAAAATGTTAATCTTAAGATTATCCTTCATATAAGCCATTAAATCCTTTCTGTCATTTCATATTTATATACAAACCATCCCAATTGTTCATTGCACTCCATCCCTTAAAACCAATGAAATCCCTATCGTTCTTATACTAGTCCTTTATTTTGCAAGGAATGTTTCTCATATGCTTGTTAGTATTTCCTTGGAAAAAAATGTCTTATATACTTAAAGTTAATATTTCTTTTTTTTGTATGATTTCCATTCCATTTTCAGGATTTCTGTCTAAAATTACTTCAATTATTTTGCTGATGGTTTTCTTAGGAAATAAATTCCAACAAAACATAGGAATGTGATTGAAGGGTGTTTTTTGGTAACAACAACTTAACAACAACAACAATGTCACAATTTGAAGCATTTCCTTTATTAGCTTCATTTAGTAATTGCTCATGAAATTAAATATGATGTAACAAATGTTTTGTAAATTACAATTGTTTTGGTAAATTTAAATCATTTTCGTTTATAGAATTTTATGTTTCTCGTTGTAATATAACTACGGGAAGAATAAAATTTTGTAAGTTATGATCAAGAATGAAAGAAAATACAAACAATTATTATTAATTAGGAAAGTTTATAACCTGAAACGTGTCGAATTCAGTTAATGTTGACATTGGGGGATATGGGTTCAGGGAATTTAAATGGAAGTTAGAAATGTTAAATTTAGAAATGTCGGGTTGCTGCAGGTTGTCACGTTCATGGGTGTGAAAAATATAATACATTTTTATTTACCGAACGTGATGGTGGTAACCATCATGTTGAGGAAAAATTCTTTAGAGACATAATATCAGGTAAGGAAAATTGATATAAGTGTATAAAGCGAGCGTGTAGTTAAAGTTTTTATTTTTTTCTGTCAAAAACGGATTTACCACCGGATTTAGAACCGGAAAAAAAATTCATGATTGATAAATAAACGATGTTACATGCTGGTGCATCATCAATTGAAATAATTTATGTTTGTAGAAGGAAAATTCAATTTGCAGTACCATATTTTTGATATTTAAAGTTTTGGTTATTTTAAGCAATCAAATTTCTTAAATTGAATGAAGAATAAGACATTTTATATTTATTATGTGCGGTAGATAGGTCCAATGATAAAATTCACTAAAGGTCGGGCACAAGTTTCCAAATATGCATCAATATCTTGGAAAATGCATTCTTTCCGATTAAAAACTACTTATACATATATCAGTCTTATTACCTTCAACATTTTTATTTGGTGCTTCGCGAGTTTTTTGAGACCCTTTGTTTAGTCGTTAAACACGTATGTGGAATAATTTAACGAATTCGATATTTCTCACTCCTTTCAATTTAAAGGCATTTAAATAACAAAATTTAGAGACGACTTAAATATTTAAGTAAAATGGACCATACGGACTCTTAAATATGAAACATGTATGTTTCATTATTTATAGTTTATACCATTATGTTTCATTTTACTAGAATATTTAAGTCGTCTTTAAATTTGATTATTGGCCCAATAAATAATTTTCATATTTAATAATATTTATTTATAAGTAAACACATCCATTAAACATGTGATTATCAATTTAATTAATTATAAGATACATAACAAAAATGTTTTAGCAAATACAGTTTCTTCAGAGATCAGAGTTCATAAAGTACAAAATGAATTTTGTTCATTTAAGTGATGGAAGCAAAGTATGATGTATACCTCTAGAATCATTCCAAAAATAACCATAAAGTAATTACACATACTACAGAAATTTTCTTCCTTGAAAGAGATTTTCCAAGTATCTCACAACTCTATTAACGAACAAAATTCCATTAATCATATATGTATGTATATATGTATATAGCAGTGTTATGATAAAGTCCATTCCATATAGCAAAACTTTTTTTCCTCATGAAACTTTTAACACCTCATCGGTCAGTAGATTGAGTTATGAATCAAGTTTGCTCTTCCCTCAGGCTTCACACACAATTAGTGTATGGTATATGTAGGAAAGTAATGCACTTGGTCACTTGGAAAGAAGTAGCTTTTATGGTCACTGCCGGCAATTTATATGGTATCTTCTCCAATACATACCTACATAAATAATAATTGAAGTAGGTTAGGCATATCGAGGTATTTTTGGTGCAAAACAATTTTTTCGTGTTTTTTTTTTTCTTAAATAACAGATATAGAGTTTTTTTTTATATATTCTAGAAATTCTAGAAAATTTTTTAAAAGGGAAATATGTATGTCTGCAAAAAATATAAGAACTTTTTCAAATCAAGTGTGGTAAATTTTATTCTTTTTAAAAAATGGCTCTACAGAAAAAAGTTGTACTATGGAAGTACAATTTTAAGTTAAAAGTTTAAGTTAAAAATAAAAATAGCTTTCACAAACAATTAGGATTACTTACATATTTATTTCCAGAAAAATGATGAAGGTAATTTAAAATGTTGGTCTAACTCTCTTGCAATACTAAGTAAAAAATCAATAAAAATAAATATCAATTTAAAACAATGTGATCCAAAAATTGAGGTTTTTTGAAATTGAAAAAAAAAAAAAAAATTAGAGAGTAAATTAAAAAACCATAAAAAAGTTTAACAAAATCACAGGAATTTGAAGGCAATCGACTTTTAAAACAAATATAAATTTTAAAATAAATGCAAATTTAGCAAAACCGATGGTGTTGCTATCTCAATTAATGTTTTACACTTGGAATTATTATTGGGAGTCGATCTTTTATTTTATGCATTAGCTTCTCAGGTTGCTTTTTTTTATTATTTTATTTTTGTATTTACCATGAAATACTTTCTATGTGTATGTATGTATGTACATTGTTTTCCATTGTATGACACTGATTAAATTTTTGTTAAAAAGTGTTCCGGGAGTGACAAAATATGAGTTTTATGCATCATTAAATAAAAGATTGAGCAAAAAAAGAAGAAATGTCTCATTTCTTAAACGAAATGGAAAATACCTCCTATATACCAAACTGTTACGTTTGTGACATAGACATTTAACCATATTGGTGCAACATTAATTTTTATTTCATTTTGACTGACGATAGATCACAATATTCGTCTTACTTATGTATATATCCAAATTATTAGTTTGATACAATTTTTACTTGCTCTTTAGGCCAAGTATTGGTTTGTGTAAAAAAAAATCGAATTTAAAATCAAAATAAAGACTGCAATGATGAAGAAGACCGTCCGTAGTGGCGTAGTCCGTCGTCGTCGGTCTGTGTGTCTTTAGGTTCGTGCGTACACTGTAATTTGAATTAGAGCCTAAATGGGTTGACCGAAATGCTTCGAATTCTGAATGACGTTTCTGGAAATATTGTCAGTTCACACGATTGTAAGACATTTGGGACAATTTTTTATACTGACAGCTATGACAATATTGCAAGATCTGACAACGGTCTGTAATTAGCTTTGTATTAGAATAAATTGTTACTTAAAAAGCTATTTGCCTGCATGTCAAAAAAAAATAATTTTGTTATTTTTTTTTTAGTGTCCTCAGAGTAAGTACCAACATCCGAATTTTTCATGGATTTTATTTTTTGTGTACTCAAGTTTCAATATTCACCAATTCAACAAAACACTTTAACTTTTTTTTTCTCTAATCAAGAAATTTCTTTCCGAGTGGAAACAAGTAGGTAAAAATGTAAAAAGCTATTTCGAGAAGCATTTCTTTTGTACTTTCGAGTTTACTTTGCCAAAAAGGCACTTCAAAGTGTCTAACTCTAAACGCTTACCTACCACCCCATATAAATCATGTTGAGTAACCTTAATGTAAACAAAAAAACATTGTTCATGAAACAAATAAAAAAAGAAAAAGAAAATCGCATCGGAAAAGGTGATGGAATTTCAATTTTTCACTTCCTCTGCACTTTTCACTTGTTTCCAGCATATATAGACGGGACTTAAACTTTTCTCCAACTTATTACAACGCATTGCTTCATGTGTTTTTATAGCTAAATACTTTCTGGTAAGTTATGTTTATTTATTTGTGAATGCTTCATTTTTTTTTTTGCTTTTGAGTTCACAAAACGTTTTAAGGGAATTGAAAAATAATGGCAAGACTAAGTGGTTTTACTTAATTTCAACTTTTTTTTGCTGTCGACAAAATGAATACAAAATCTTAAGGATTTAAACCTGTCCCCTACTTAGGTATGAAGAATAATTAATACGTGGGTTATCAGTGTTATTTATTCATGTACATTTTCATTTATTTTATTTTCAAGAAATGGTCAATGGACTAATATAAAAAAAAGGGACTCAATGTCTTAAGTTTGCTTGAGAAAGATGCAAATTATTTCTTTTGGCTTTAAGAGCTATTAACTTTGAACGTAAATGGCTAAATTAAAAAAAAAATTAAAATGAACAAAAGAGAGAGAGAGAGATGAATATAAAGGATTTTATTTGAGGTTAAATTAACATTTATAAAAAAAAGAAATAATTGTTAAACTTAAAGATATAATTTGGAATTAATTTACATAAGCTTCTATTAAAAGGTATTGGGTCAAGATATAGTATTGTGTCGATTAGCATTATGAATAAAATTAAAAAAATATAAGCGATTCATAAAGCAGAACGTATAGAAAACAAATCAGGGACTTATAGACATGACCTGTGAAAATTTACTTTGCATGAATTTAAAAAAATGAAAAATGTCTAATTCAAAATTCCAATAAAATAAATAAAATTAAAAATATCAAAAAATTCCTTAGAATCCAATAATAAAAATTAAAGAAAAGATTTTTTTATTGGAATTTCTTGCATCAAATTCTACATTTTGAGAGTGTTATTATATTTTTTAAAAACCCAATTGTTATAGAAAATTATTTTCTAAAAACTTCAATTTCGGATCTCAAAAATGTGACCATAATCTTTTTTTTCACTTTATAATGCGAAATTAATTTAATGCGCCACACAAATATGAACAAAAAAAAAAATAAAAACGATATAGTTCCACATACATCACAGTGAACCATGTGCTTCATATTTTTCTCAAACATTACAAATATTTCATAAAGAAAAATGAAATCCTAAATCAAGGACAACTTTTTAGAAAAAAAAAACAATATTTCACACTTTTCATTGTCAAAATAAAACAATTTCTCATACCAACAGCTGAAAAGAAAAAAAAAATACAAAAAGCATCCATATAAATATTCTTCTTCTACCTTTCACATCTCTCCATGAGATGTTTCAATCAAAAAATTCTTCCCTACGTCTCGTTATTCATTGTGGAAGGTGGGAAGGTGAGTTAAAGATAGTCTTCGAACTGGAAATCCTTAGAAAAACTGCAATCAAAAAAAGAATAAAGCAATAAACTACAATCATATAATCTCTCCATTCAACCATTCAAATCGGAATCCTTTTTCCCTTCCACAGAGTGTATGGGGCGCGAGTAAATATAACTCAGCTCCCCCTTTTATGAATTGTATGAGCGATTAATTTTAGTTTTTTTTGTTAATTTATTTTTATCATTTTCATTGTTTCTATGTTTTTTCCCCTGTGGACAAAATTATCCAATAAGGTGTGTGAGATTTTTATACTTCACAGCTATGAATATACTACAGAAAAGGAATAGATGAATTTCCATTGTGTTGGATGTCGAAGAGGATGTCCACATCATACATTAAAGTTCAGTAAAAAAGTTTCGGAGAGATAAAAATGCACATGGGATGATAAATATTTTAAATGACAGGATAATGCCACAACAAAAGGATGTTGTTGGTTTTGTAAAAGTGCTGTCTTTCTCAAATAAGTGCCATCAATTTTATCTTTTCTTCTGTATAACCTAGCGATGCACCCCTAAAAAACCCATAACCCATATAAATGAGTTTCTATTTTTAAATAAAATTTGAAAAATTAATATAAACCATAAAATAAAAACATCAGAAAAAAATTATGAATGCTGTCAATTTCAAAGAAATGCACTCAAATGAAAAATTGGTTGAAGCCAAAATGTTAACAATATTTTTTTGTATTTAATTTTAATTAAACTGTCAATAAATAACATAAACTTAATATTAAATTTATTTTAATTCAATTTAATTTTATTTTTATTACAGTTTCCAGCAATGCGTGCTTTATCCATTTCGTCAGCGGATGCTTTTATTTTAGTTTACGATGTCACCGACTCGAGTACATTCGATGAGGTTCGGACAATAAGAGATCAAATTCATGAGACGAAAGGAACAAGTGCAGTACCGATTGTTGTAGTTGGTAATAAAATCGATTTGGTGGAGGAGAATAGTGAGCTGAGAGAGGTAAGACAACAAATTGGTTTATATTACATTTTGTATAAATGGTTCAGTTGATTTTCTTGAGAAAGAAATGCTTATCGAAAGTTCAAGAGCTCGCACAAAAAAGGTATAGTTCTTGAATAGCAAATAAAAAAAAAATAATTTAGATACAAGAGTGAGAGCAATAAATTATTATTAAGAGAAGTTGTTTTTTATATATTCTTAATCGATTTTTAAGTGATGTTTTGTTGTTATTTTTTGTAGAGTGTAGTTTTGACTGGTGTACCGACTTTCTTTACTTCTGTACCTACTTACCCTCAACTTTGTCATGTTAAATTTCCCGCTAAAATCAATAGTTTTTGAGATATAGATCCATCATCCATTCGCTTTTGCCAATATAATGGACTTTGTCAGGGTCATGGCCCATGGGAGGGTATCCCAAATATCCGGATTTAAACTTTTCTAATAAATTATTCTTGCAGGTATAAGAAAATCAGTCTTCCTATCAGTCGACATATAAAAAGATCTTTTTTTTTCTAAAACTAACCTAGAGAAGCAGCATCTAAACCACAAACCACAGAAAACAACAAACAAGTTCAAACGAAAATAATGAGAAACGGATGGAATTTCGTTTATCATCTTCTTTGCTTACTTGGAGCTTTCTGATTAAGAACATTTAGTGTACTTATGTACATTAATCTTAGGAAAAAGTTAACCTAGAAAAAAGTTTGTCTCAACAAAATTTTAAGAATCCTATAAAATTAATCCACGAAAATAAGCTTAAAATTAAATTTTGTTTTACGGAGTACCTATAAATATTTGTTCATAATTTACTTGTAAACAAAAATTATTTGAAACAAAAATCATAAAACGAAGTGAAAACTCCTAATTATTTGATACCAAATTATCAAATAAAATTTTTGAACATTTTTGGACTTAAAAACTTAATTTGGAACCCAATTAAAAAAATTATATCTGATTTTGATAACATTTTTATTCCAAATTCCACATTATTAATAAAGTAAAAAAATATCAACATTTTTATAAGGGGTTCTGTTAACGGATATCGAATTATGAAGATATGTACATTTACCTCACCCAGTGAAAGGGTTTTTGAGAAAATTTGAATTTCGTCGATTGTTAAAATAGACACAATTTGTATACCTACTGATTTCTAGAACAAGATTTAAGAATAATAGCGATAAATTATTTTGAAGCAAAATAATTATTTAAATAGCTACGTATGGACAGCAAGTTATCACAGTTAATTAAACGTTTTGAAAAACCAAGTGTTTTCTACTAAAATTCCATAAATCATTTCCTAGGATCTATATTAATCTCGCATTGATCAACGATGAAAATTGAAACAAATCATATGAGTTTTGTTCCGTTATTTATTTTTTTTTTTTTTTAAGTTTCTTGACTAATTTCATGAATGCCAGAATTACAGAATGTAGATACATAATATGATTGATTTTAAAAATTGTTCAAATAAAATTATTTAAATAAAAATTTATTTCATGCTTGAGTTTTTTTTGTATTAAAAATCTCTGTCATCCCTTATAATTTTATTCCATTTTCCACTCCTATAACTTTTCAATTTATTTATCCGTCTGTTTTTAAAACCATAAATATTTACTCAATCCTAAGCAAACTCTCGACCAATGCTTCATTGATTTAAATTTATTACTTTTAAAATGTTTCGAATATTGTATACAAACAGAAAAAAAACAATAAGGAGTAAAATTTTAGAAACTAGGACAAAAACTTCTAAATTTTATTTTTACATGGCCGCACACAAGTGATCAATAAACTTCTTTTTCCTTTTTACCCTACTATGTAGGTATATATTATGTCGGATATAATCTCAGCACCCAAAATATATTATACCCTCTGATGGAGGCCGATGTCCTTTGTAAATTTTGACATTTCAATCTATGTTGGAATTCATTCATTCGGCGTGGAAAGTATTTTAGAATAGGATTGGCACGTTTTCCTTATTCTTGGTATGACAATGTTTGCATATAATATGTATAGTTGGATAATCCAACTGAATACAAAGTTTTAATAAAGGCGTGAGTAAGTAGTAGGTTTTTGCTCTTTTTGTTTGTTCGTTATTGCGTAGTTTTTATTTAAATTCTATTTCTTTGCTCACAGTGTTTTTAATTGAATTAATAAATAAATTAAGGTGTAACATTTTTATATTTCAATATAAAAAATATATTTAAGGGTAATTTGATCCATTTAAAGAAGCTGGAATTTAAGAAACTAAATTTAATTTAAATAAAATAAAAACAACTTCTTTTCCGTGACATTTTTGTTAGTTATAAAATTTGACTCCTAAGTGTACAATGGTACAAGTTTTGAATTTTAAAAAGACCAACAATCTATTTCATAGAATGGCTTGCCCATTTTTCGTGAAAAATATATAAAAATTTTAATTTTACCATAATTTATTCCAAGAATAAAGAATGAAATATATAATAATTTAGTTTAACGTCCTTTGAAGTAAATTGAATTTACTCATTAAGAGCAAGTTCGGAGAAATAATATTAATTCGAAATTTTGACCAAACCTGACATTAGAATAGAAAAGCAACAAAAATGAGTACGTAATTTAATTACTTATAAATTAGTTTTCCTCTTCAGAAGAAATAACTGCTTCGATATTAATTTATTTATATATAATGAAAAATTTTCAACAAATGTAAATGCGATTTTAGTGATAATTGAAATTAATACAGATTCCTAACATGATCTCCCGTATAACCTCTTTTTATTTACGACTTAAGCGTTAATTTGCTTATAGGCTTGTTGAAACTATAGAGTTAAAATTTTTCACATTACCATTATAAGCCCTTTAAATACCTATCAAATCTACAAACATATTGGTATTATATAAATTAGGCAACTAAGACAAAAAAAATCGACTGACAAAAAAAAGTATATTTAAATAACCTGCATAATGGGACATGATGGTGGATTTCAATATACTTACATATGAAACCTTTGTGCGTGTATAATATTTTTGTAGGAATAAATCTTTTTAAATTTGTTTCCTCTCAAAGATAAGAATAAGTTTAAGTATTTAATAAAAATGTTTGCCTCTGAAAAAAAAATTATTCTTTTCTAAGAAAAAAAATTTACGTCAAGTGTGAAAGGGGACAAATACAGTGTGACGTTTTTAAATTACAATCTTGTTTTCAAAGCAAGAACACTGCACCTTCATCATTGTTTATTAATAAGATTAAAGTTTTAGTTAATTTGTGAATCAAAGGATAATTAAGTATATTTTATTAATAATAACTAAAGAAAACCAAATAAGTGATAACATTTGTATCTTTAACCAAAATTCATTATTTTATCTTTTTTTTTTCAGATTGACAATGAAACAACTGAATCTGTGGTAATGGTTGATTGGGAAAATGGATTTGTTGAAGCATCTGCTTGTAAAAATGAAAACATTACACAAGTAAGATATTTTTTTTTTATATAACTACAAGCTTTTAATTAAATTTAAAATAATTTTTATAGATTTTTAAAGAACTTCTATCTCAAGCTAAAATCACCTATAATCTCAGTCCTGCTCTAAGACGTCGTCGAAGGCAATCTCTACCACCAAATCAAATGGGCAACAATGGTCATCCAAGTACACCAAGTAGTGCGCCAATTTTACCAGGAGCTCATGTTCCATCAGCAGCACAACTTCAGCACCTACAAAGAATTCAAGAACGCAGTTTGGGTGGAAAAAGAAATTCATGCAGTATTTCTTAATTAAAGTTTTAAAATTAAAAACAAAAACTTAATTATGATTTTTATTATCAAAATATTAAAAAATAAGGCTAACGGGTAATCTAATAAAAAACAAAACAAAACAAAAAATGATCACTTCAAAGGTTTTCATCAAAAAAATACAAACAAATACTTTAGACAGCTAAACTTCCTTAAAAATAAATTCACTCCAATTTTAAGGTTTCTATATATTTGAGAAGATAAAACAAAATGAAAAGCAAACATTTGGACAAAGTTTAATTTTTGATTTAATTTAATTTTTACAGAAATATAAAATATAAAATAAAAAAATATTTGTTCATTTAATTTTTTTGTTTTCAATAGTTCTCTCGATGTTGATGTAGAGGAAAAAAGCTTTTAATATTTTTTAAAGATGTTGGTAATTTTTGTAATTGAGTAAAAATAAAAAAACTTAAGTTGCATAAGTTTCGATTTCTAAAATGGCCTCCATCAGGTCGAAACGTATGCACCATATTGTAGAAGGGTTTTTAATCTGAGTGAAATTTTCAATTAATTTTCCTCTTATTTAAGAGTTGTTGTCATAAATAACTTTATTTGTTAATTATATTAAGCTTAAGTTTAAATTAAAACAAAAAAAATATGAATTGTGTTTTAAAATATTTGTTTAAAATATTTTTTTTATAGTAGTTTCTTTGTTTTAAGAAAAAAAAAATACAATATTGTTGAAACTTTTTTTATTTAATTATTTAAATAAAAAGTGTTTATAACTTTGCTAATAAAGAGAAAAAAAAAATATCCATTCAATGACGCCAACAAAATTTTATCATTTTTTCCATATCCTAACAATGTTTTTAAAAAATTACCTATATATATTTAGTAGAGAAAAAAATAAAGAAAGTATTAATTTCAAATTAAATGTAAATAATATATAAACAAACAAATAAATTACAATTAACTAATTTAATAGGGAGACAAAACAAAAACACAAAATAAATAAAGTAAACGTTAGGATATTTGTTTAATAATAAAATAAATATGAACGAAGTAAATGTTTATCAAAAAGAAAAATCAATATATCAAACATACTACTATTAAATAATATTATAAAAAAAATATTTATTCAAAAAAAAAAAAAATGAAATGATGACACCACTTTTTTTAAAAAACATATTTTTAGGTAACTATATATGAAAAACAAAAAAAATAACTTAACTAACTTATTGATGTGAAACTCTAGAATTAAGAAAAAAAAAAGGAACATATACATAAAATATATATAAAATTAAAATTAATAAGAAAAATATCTATTAAATACATTTAAATATAAAAAAATAAATAAATAATTCTTTGCCACGCCAAATTAAAGAAAAAATGTTTGTTAACTAAATTCTTTTTTTAATCTATATATATTTATGTTGATTGCTAGGAAATGCATCAAGGACGGGAAAAGTGCAACAATTTATACAAAAAAAAAAAAAAAAACACGCACAGATAACTACTGTGCGTAGCTAAATTTATATATATATTTTAGTAAAATTAATTACGAAGAAAAAAAATAATATCAAAAACTAATAAATGTATATCTTATATATCTAAGAAAAACTATAATTTTAAAGAATTAAATAATATCATTTTAATTTCGAATCAAGAACAAAGTTGTTTTATTTTTATTCCCTATTCTATAAAACTAACATCATTGTAATAAAGCGTGATTTCGTGGTGAGATTCGGTGTATTTTAAAGCAAACTTATCCTTTTTAGTACCTCCTGGAAAGTTAATTAAAGGACAACATAATGCTTTCACTGGCGAATAAAAATGAGTATCTCTATTTCAATAAAGAGAATTTAGGTGGTGCTCTAAACAAGTTCTTTTTAGCGTTTCATTTTGACAGTAGATTATTCTTTGGCTTAAGGACGCATTTTTGGGCTTTTATGAGTTTCTACTTTTAAAGCTTCGCATTTAAAATCATTTTTGAGCTGGTAGAAAGTGTTTCAATGTAAGCTACTACCTTAACTATGAAATTTGATCTATCAAATAAACTACCTTTTTGGGTATATGCTCATATTTGCTATTTTTTATTTGGATGAAAATTTTTAAATTCGATTCCCAATCATCTCATTTCCCATATTCCCCTACAAATTCAAAATCCATTTAACCAATTTCCAAGAAATTAAGCTGGAAATCAAGAGAAACTAAAAATAAAATGAACACACCTACAATTGGAATTCATTTGAAAAGCTTTTGTAGAAAAAAAAAAACAAACAACACAACAAAAACAAGTTATTTACGGACAATTTAAATTCAAAAGTTAATCAGCTTTCAAACCAAATTCCACATGAAAAGGTAGTATGCAGGGCCTAAGTTACGCAATGTGAATAATTCGTTGCGAAAATTATACTCACCAAAGTCTTTGGTATCCTTGTTCTGGAGTTGGAGATACAAAATTTGTATATTTTTTAAACTGTAAATTATTTTCATATTTTAACTTCAACGGTTTTTATAAATCTCTCACAGAAATGGAAGAATTCAGCTTGCAAAAGTTCAAAAGCCAAAGCCTTAATATATATACATTTTTATGTAAAAGCTTTACACAAATACATATAAAACTTTGCTCAACAGTCTAGGACATTGAATTTATCAAAAACGACCAAACTGGTTTAATACTACGTTTTCATTAAATCCGAAATGAGGTAATTTAGGAAATTACAGACAAAGTGTTTTCATCTGTAATTTGCTAATTTCGTTTGACACTTCATTTCATTTTGTTTGACCTTTGTTTTGGTTGTTTCCTCTTCCTGTTTCTGTTTTGTATCTATTGAGTTTTGACATCTTCATACAAAAGCTTTTCAAAGCTTTCTAATTGGGTATGTTCGTAAAGTCTTGACGTAATTTTCTTCCTGATTTTATACAAATTTGGTTTAAATTATCTCATATCTCATAATGTGAATTTCTAGATAATAAAAATCAGGTTTGGAAATTTCGAACGAAATTACCTCACTAAGGGCTTAATGAAAAAATATATAAGTTGTAATGAAATAAAAGGATGAATAAATGAGCTTTTGATGATGAATAAGATATTTTCCTTTTCTATATTTTGAAGGATTTTGATGAAAATTGTATTCTATAATTGTGTTGAGTAAGAAAAGCTTTAAGTTGTATGAATGTTAAAAAAAAACCACACCATATAACAAAACCGTATACACGGCAGCAAAAGAAAAAGCTTTTAGCAGAAAACATTTATTCAATTTATTTACCTTAATTTCTATATATTGGTGAATAATCTTCTTAATTTTTAATTATTATTCTTTTCTTAAATCATGTTTTGTCTGGTTCTCGGAAATAATAAGCTTAATTTTTTTAAAGGACAAAATATCCCTACATTATTTTCAAATGAAAAAATTTAAAATTGCCGACGAAATATCAGGAATTTCAGGAATTATTTTCATTATTTAAAACTTTTTCCGTTTACGCGAAAAAATCCCAGAATGAAAACAAAACCCTCCACAATTTTTTTTTTGTTTATTTCTGAAAAACTTAAAACAAGTCCAAATGGTCAATTATTTTATTTTCAAAAGATTAAGACAAATAAATAAAATTAATACTATTCAAAATTTTGATTAATTGGAATTAATTTAATCTTTTTCAAGATTTTCAATTATTAAAAGAATATATAATTAAAAACATATTTCTGTATTTGAATATTCTGTAAATAAGATGTAAAAGAATTGTTATTCAGATTTAATTTTTGAATGCAAAAAGAAAACGACTCAAAGATTTTCAAAATTTCTTTTCTGTTATATATACATTAATTAATCATAACTCAGATAATATCAGATAATGTTATTAAGCATTATCTGATATTCTTCTATTTCCTCTAACTTGTTGCAGTTCAACCCATGTTTTTTCTATAATTCAATTATATAAATATTTAATGAACCCACTCAATTGAAATAAAATTGTAAATATAAAAAATTCACATGTTAAATTTCGCGAAAAAGGGTACCTAGAGACATAAGGTACACAATTCATTTTGTGTTAAAGGATGAAGAGACGATATTGTTTTATTTTTGAATGTTCTTTAAGTGTAGTTCAAAGTAACATTATTGCCTTTCTTCATACGTTTTCGTCAATTTAACAAGTTTATTGTTTCAAAATACATTACATATGTTTATTAAAAAAAAAACATATATTTGATATTATTGAATTGAAACAAAATTCAGTACATATTTAGTTAGATATACCAAAAATAAAAACACATCCCACAGGAGGTTTTTTTTACGCATTGAAATAAAATGTAAATAAATAAAAAAAATTGCCAAAACATCCATACTCCCTTTTTAAAACCACATACATATATATTTTGTATTGAAATCAATAAGGCGGCTTTTACTGAGGCACAAAAAAGGCATACAGATGTACCTTAACATAAATATCCTTTTCATGGCTTTAGGCAAAATCATATTTTATTGTTTCTGATTGTGGGCATTCAAAAATACCAACATCCCCAATCAATATTTGGGTTGCGTATATCTATCACATGTTTTTTTTTATATTACCTTAAGAAAACATTACCTACACTTAAAAATATATGTTTGCCACAAGACAGCTGCAAATTGTACTCCCAAGATAATAAAAGGACCAAAATCACGTTTACGTGCTTTAATATGTGGAAAAATTGAAGAATACGCTCGAATTTTTCTTCTTTTTTTTTGTGCTCTCAGTTACATATACAAATTTTGGAATTGAAACCACTTGAATACAAGAGCACCAAAAACAAACGCGTGCGACCCAGTCGTATGCATTTTATTTTTGAAGAATTCCTTTGATCTTTAGAACTTCAATAAAAAATTCACGGCTTTGTTATTTTCGACAAATGATTTCTAATTTTACTCAAATTAAAATAAATTATTAAGAATTCACAAAAATATATATAATTTAAATGTTAAATTACCTTGAATCACATCACATGTCACCATCACCACACATATCCCAATCCCCAATAGCCCCCACCCCCAAAAAAAAAGAATCGTGCTCTTTGAACATTTTATATATTTTTGATTCCTCCTTTTGTAATTAAACATGAATTTTGAATTTCAAAATCAATTGTTTCGTTTTGAAAATGAAATCCTTCGAAATTGAATTACCAACTCGGTTAGGTTTTGGGGCTTTTGTATATGTGTTTTTCCGTTATGCTATCAATGCCTCTTGTGTTGTCAATAGTAACAACCATCATAATATCATTTGATGATGTTTTAGAGAGAGTGTGTACTTGCCATTGAGGCCGAATCAAAACCTACAACATATAGCATATAGGTAGGAATTGGCCAGAATTGACGTACATAGGTAATTCCAGTGTAATCAAAACATGGTACCTACATATAACGAATGGAGAAATCGAATGCTCGAAAGTATACAATTCTGGCATAAATGGTTTTCCATGAATTGATGGATACCATGGTGTATAAGTATATAGGCCTATACCATAATCATTCAATGTATAACACTCACGTTTTGAGAGGATATAATTGTTTGCATATTTTCGTGGCCATGGGATTATACTGAACCAAAATTCCTGGTAATAAAATACTGTTTGTTTAATATACAAACCTATCAAATTGGGTTAAAGCTGTGAATTTAAATCAAATTACATCGAAAGTATGTTGCAATTACAGATAAGTATGTATATGTAATTAGTTTTTCTCTACGCCTAGGTTTATAATGTGATTTAGTGGTCAAAATGTGGGAGACTTCATTGCCAAATATTCAGCTAACTGTGTAATATTAAAAAAGACCTTTCTTTTGTCAAATTATTTGTAAATTTTTTGCTTTCAAATTTGGTACAGAGCATTTATGCCCTTGAGGAAAAATCGATTTTTTTTTGTTGAAAAACGTAGCTGCCATACAACAGTTTCGTTTTTTTTCCAATTTTCTCAGAAATGACCTAAACGATTTTGATTAAACTTCGTACCTGTAATAACCGAAATAATTGTAAAAAAAATGTATGTCACGTTTCCGGTAAAAAATCACATTATGGAAATATGTTTCATGTGTTTTTTTAACCTGCCTTTTTTTTAGTTATTCAAATATAAATTTTATATGGCTTGGTCGATTTTGTTATAATTTTGCAAACCGATTGTTTTTATTATGAAATTCTTAATAGTTCAAACAATATTAGGTACATTTAAAAATTTTGAAAATAATTTATTTTAAACAAACAAAAAGCTCCATTATAATTGTTACCCACAAGAATAAGTTCGTGCTATACATTTTTGTTTGTAATTTTTTTTTATTTTATAACCCTTTTTCATTGTTTTAAATAAACAATTTATGTAAAATATCTTCAGTGCGAAGCGACTTATATCCTTGAAAACCAAGAGAGAGAGAGAGTTAGGTACGTGCCATCGTACATTTTATTTATATTTCTTCAAATTCTCTATAAAAGTTTAAATCATTTGGGTAAGATATTATTTGAGTTGGTACTGTTAGTTAGTGTAAATATAAAATTATCATATTTTAAGCTTTATTATTTCCCTTGAAATTAGTTTGCAATGTTTTATTTTTTCTATTTAACTTGTATTGCATCTTACATAATTGAAGAGATGATTTTCAATATTTCTCTGTCAATTGGAGCAGGAATGGTAAACAAGAATCAAAAGGATCAAAATATATCACGTAGCTCATTTAATCTTAAAAGGATTACACTGATTGACAAATTTGTCTTCTCACAAAATGCTTTCTCATTCGATACAAAAGTAGCAGATGTCTTTAAACAGAAAATCTATATATTTTTTTATTTTTATTTTTTGCTGATCGGTAGAATTATTGATGTTTTTTTCTTCATCAATTCATTTCATCAAACATCAAATCAAAAACATTGAAACATTCACAAGATTTTGATTTGATTTTAAAAATGTTGTTTTTTTTTCATCAAAATCACCAAAATATAGTATACCTATATATGTATATATACCCAATGTATTTACATAGGTATAGAAAATGTTGTAGGTATTTAAGTTGAGTGAATTTTATTTCAGTTGATTAAATACAAAATCAATGAGCTTCAAATAATTTGAAACTGGCGGGCATTTGACCGAAAAATTCTTTAGGAACTTTGAAAATGTTTAACTGTTTAATGGTCTGTGTGTGTAGTGTATAATTGTGCGACAACAATTCAAAGGATTTCAATTGTCTATTTTAATTCGATAAATTGTGAATGATAGATAAAAACAAAAATACTTGTGATGATATAAAATTGTGTATATGTACCTAATGTGAGTGCAAAAGTGGCATAACTCACATTTTTGTTCAGCATATTTTTGGTATTCAATCTATCTTTCATGTACCTACATATATACCTACTATATTTATTTTATCATCCAAGAAGATTAGGTCAGCTTTTTCGAAAGATTAGATATTTTTTTTAATGTAGTAGCACGTGGCGTAATGGTTAGTGTGTACCCTGTAGGACTGTTACACCGATGGTCTTGGGTTCGATTTCCAGACTACATACATCCTAAAAAAATGTTTTTGAAGGATTGGGTAATGAACAAATCCTTCAAGAATATCTCTTGTCATAAAAGGTGCCTTTCACCTTCATCGTTCGGATTCGGCTGGAAACTGTAGGTGCCCTACATTTCTGTTAATAATATGCACACAGAAATGGTTGAGAATCAGGCCCGGTTCTTCTATTAATTTTTATTAAGATATTTAAGAAAAAATAGGTTACAGCATACTTCTTTTACTGACAATTTCAAATACTCTCATAAATAGTTCTTAACATGCCGCTGTAATAACAGCCTCATCATGTTTTGTCGTGCATATCAAGGTTGATTATGAAACCTCATTTCTACACATCATTTCCCGCATCAATGACATTTAATTATGCTTGATCAAAAGTCAGGTAATCAATAAACTAAACTCTCTGTGAATATATTATATCGATTTGCTTTTGATTGAAGAACATTTTATTAAATTACTTACATGAACCATGCTCAATATTACAACAACAATCCAGTCAATAAATCTGATTTGTATCGAAATGTTACTGCATGGACATGGATTTTGGTGCCTCCATTGGTTTCTTTTCTAGACATGTTCATAATCCAAACACTGTTCATGGCTAGTGGAGGCGACATGTAATAGAGTCTACATAGTATACCTAACCTATATAGTTGACAGCGCTTTGATGAAACGGAAATTGGTAAAATTTTGCAGTTAAGTGGGTTCTTCTTTAAACAAAAATTTAATTTTCGAAACCGAAATATTAAACACAGAAAATTTGGCGACGCTAAAATAAGTCAATAAGGTACTGACTGATCAGCCAAAGTGAACTTTCAAAGTAAAGAGGACATGCTTAAAATAAACACAAAATTATTAATGAAGCCAAGAACCTCCCACTCCTTGCTCCTTCTCTGGATTCGCGCAGTTTAATGTACATTATAAAATGTATACTATTCTTTTAATTCAATAACCAATTTCCTACCAAAAAGAAAATTAAAGCCACTGGTTATTTCAATGAAATTTTTTCATTATCATGAATGACAAAATAATTCGCATAATACCCTTGCTGAAATAATTAACTTCTTTGCCAATGAATATCCTGTCAGAAAAGTTGTATCCTTATTATGTGTTTTTTTTCTACTTTTTTACTTTCATTTTTTTCTTTGTCAAAAAGCGGTTTGCGTAAATTGAATTTAAATTTAATTCTTCTGTGCAACTGTATACATTTATGTCGTATATGATTTTAATGAGTGACACAGAAGAACTCTTAACTTTAATGAGCAACTGATGAGCATGACAAAGACATACATACATGAAAGTTTCTTCTATAGGGATCTGCTAGTGCTATGCTGGTAGGCAAAAAAAAAGTTATGATTTTCGCTGCAATTATATTTTGTCATGCAGACATATGGATATGAAATAATAATTAAAAATGATATTTAAAAGGAATTCCTTATAAAATGTATAAAATGATATACCCCAGAAAAGGATGAACGAAATTTTCAAAATAAATACTAAAACATTTTTATCAGCCCCTGATGAGAGGTTTTTATACTTTTGTAACTTTTTTGTTATTTAATAAAATATATATTTTTTTTAAAGCAATTTTCGATGTTAAACATTTTTTGTCAAATACCGAGACTGATGGATAAAACTTTGAGTTATTTTTGATGGGACAGAATGAGGAAACTGATAACTTCAGAGAGTTAACTTTTGCAAATATTATGGGAATTAATTAATATGAGTGGTTATTCATTTATTTCATGAATTTGCCACAGTAAAGACTTTGAAGTCTTAAAGTTGTGTTTATAAAGTATTTACAATATTTCATGTTGTCAGGTTTGGAATTTGAAAGTGTGGGTGGATATTTTTCTTACTGGTTATTTCATTCAAAGATAAAACACTTTGTCTAGATAAAAATAAAATACTAACGAAATAATAATTTTCTGGAAAATAAGAACAAAAAAACAATAAGATCATTGCAATTCAATTGAAACAGAAATGAGAATAATCGAAATATATAACTCAAAAATTTAGTTTGTTTGTTATCTTAAAATGGAACCCACTCTGCAATCTTATTGTAAGTTGTCGATTGGACAGACAACCATTAACTTATTTTCATTATCTAATTTCGTATAATTTTTTATGTTCAGTAAAGTAAATGCATTTATAAAGTATAAGTGCCACATACGTAACAAAAAACATGTCTAGGTTTTTTTATTTATCAAAATAATAATTTGAGGGAAGGAAGAAGAAGAGAAACTTTCATTGAATTCGAAGTTTATGCTGACCTTGAATTTATAGTTTAATAAGTCTGTATCACAATCGGGAGGTTGGGATTTCAGAAACTAATTTTGTGTTTTTTAACTGTTTTCGAATTTGTTGATTTTAAGCGAAAGATTGGTTTACGCTGGAAATGAAATAATACCATAGAAATCACTTTTGATGTATATGGGAATTTCATGTACTTTAAATTAGTTTATTTTTCCCATTTAATAAAAAAAAAATAATAAATTAATATTAAAGTTATAAATTAGTTATCTTTTTAGTCCGTAAATGTTCAATGTTTTTGTCAAAGAGATAGTGTTTTCTACATAATTCGTATGAGTAATGAAATATATCTTTCTTAAAATTTCTTATGAAATTTTCAATAGAATTTCATTTTGTTTAGGCACAAAAATTATACTTACCTCACCGATAATATAAAATATGCCTAAGCAAAATTTTCAAGCTTAAATGGATATTTCTTCTTCAAGTTGAACCCACCAAAAATATATAGCAAACACTTCATTATTTGGTATGCTCATAATTCTATTGTCATTCAGGAAAAGGATGCTCTTCATTTATATTTGGCCATGCCTCAGTTATACAATGTCTAGGTTACCTACATACAACACTGTCAAAAACATTCTAAAAAAAAGACAAAAAAATGGTACAATTTCAAATAAAACAAACAACTTTTTTATGTAAATTCGTTGAGTGTGTCAGTGTGAATAATTGGAGCTGGAGGATGTGTGTGCATGGGTTAGGTACCTGTGATGTAAGTAAAAATGAAAAATGAACAGATTTTCAACAAAATGAATGTGCAAATTCGAATTTACTTTTCTGTCATATGAAAATGATTAATGAATTATTGTCGTGTTTAGGTTTGTCAGTTAGGTATTTAGGTAGTTTTTTTTTCAGTTTTAAGTTGTTTAAAAAATGTGTGTTACTGTGATATAAATATTTTAGTTTACTGAAAATGTGATGGGCTCATAAATTTTAATTTTCTCTTTAAATTTAAATAAAATTTAAGTTTATATTTTTGTAAGAAAACCAAAGAGCTTTAAGAACTTGATAATTATTCCTTTTTCGTGACCTTTTAATTCAAAATAGTTTAATCTTAATTTTATGGGCTTTAGGTCATAAAAATTCGCAGCGAAAAAATTTTACAGATATGAAATTTTTCATTTTGCGAAATTTTATAATATTAAAATCTCTAGCGCAAAATTTTAAACGATTTAGTACGATGTTAAAGCATTTTTACTATGACAAAATGGCTTTAACATCATACTAAATCGTTTAAAATTTTGCGCTTCTTACTTTATTTTTTATTTCATTTAATTCGCACTTCCTAATTCACACTTCTCAGTTGCCACTTGGAACTCCACTTTTCGTAGTCCGCCAATTCCTACTCCGAATTTTCTATTCCGCACTTCGTATACTTTGCATCCCACTGTCCTCATTTTGTAATCCATATTTTCCACTTTTTACTTGGTTCTTGAATTTTCTTTGACGAATAAGCAAATCAAATCAGAATGTCTCTTATCCGTTTAACTCTAAAGCAAATATTAATTAATTGTGTATTTTGTACTCCATATATCGTACTTGGACTCCTCAATTCGCATTACAACTTCGAACTCCACAGTCTGCACTATATGCACTTCACATTTCGTACTTCGCATCCCAAATTCCGCAATTAGCTTTCCATACTTCGCACTTTTGACATATGTAGCACTTTATGGGTAAAAAGAGGTATATTTAAATCAATATGTAGGTATATTATAAACTTTCAGCAAGTGTCACACAAGACCATTGTGTACCAAGTTTGATTGAAATGACTGAACACAAAAGACGGAAATCGGAAAATACGATTTTAATGAATTTTGTAAATAAAAATCCGGAAATACTTACATTCGCATTGTTTTAAGTAATTTTAAGGGTTGTCAAAACCCCATTATGTGTGAGTTTATGTTGTTATACCTAGTAAAAAAAAAAAAACTTTGATCGAAGTTTTTCCAAATTAAGTTCTTGAAAAAAAAAAAAAAAAAACAGAAATGAAAATGTTGAGTTAATTACTCTCGCTTTAGATAGAAATAAAATCAAATTCATTGGAATTTCTCCATCAAAGAGTATTTCCTTTTTACAACACTCAAAGTCGTAGTCCTGTTTTTCAACTTAATTGAAATAAAATACGACCATGTCCTGAATGTTTTACATAAAGCAAAAAAAAAAAAACAAACACAGTATTCTCATCCAGGGACGAACTGCCTTAGGTTATCATATAAAAGGAAAAAATAAATCTATGACAGGGCTGTATTTTTCCATTGAGAGCGATTACTCTACATTTTGTATTTTATTTATTTTGAAAAAATCTTCATCAATTTTTTGAAATCTCACACACACAAGACTCTAGTTTTTTTAGTGGAAAATCATTCAAGTGGCGTTGTTAAATTAGATCTTAGCTCCTTAAACATATTTTTTGGTTAGTTTAGAAGAAGTTAACTAAGAGTTAATTAAACTTAATTTGGTGAATTAAATCACATTGTGTGCGTTAAAAAAAAAAAAAACTATTGAAACCGAAGATGAAAACTAAAAGTTTAAATTTGTATACACTAAAAAATTGGTTGATTTGATTTAATCCGGGATTTATTTATTCAGACTAAGTTGTTCAAACTTTAATCAATATTCAATCCATGTTTCAGCAGTTTTAAATCACTGATTTCGCGGCCTAACTAAATTCAAACGTTGATTAAAGGTTAAAGTATGCCAATTTGGTTTAATCCGTAGTTAAAATTCCTGAACCTTGGATAATATATTGAACCACGTTCATAATTCTGATTTAACTCCGAGTTGATTCAGCACAGTTGTACTTAGGATATATTGAATAAATACTCGTATTTCAATATTTTTCGGGAAACAATTTTACATAAATACTTACAGATTCTATAAATGGAATGGCACATATCATGTAAACTTGAATTCAATGTTTAAACTCATTCGAAACGTAAACATACCGCAAAAAAAAAAAATTCTTAATCCGTCATAAATCTAGGACTAAAAATATAAAATAAATTCTTTTAACATATCGCATAAAATAAGCATAATATTCTTGACAGCTTTTAAAATAAAAAACTGAAATTCAAATAATGTCCTTTTCTTAAACAAGGCCATACATTTTATTTGCATGCATGACCGTAAATCAAATCCTTCCCTGTGCTTATTCTTACAAAGGCTTCAATTTGTTTGCTTGAACATTTTTTGCTGTTGTTTATGTCTATCCAACCAACCCATCTATCCCATTCTGCTCTGTTTGTGATTGATGAACTATCATTCATACAAGTCTCATCTGAATAATGCTACTGGCGCCAGAATATTGCATATGGAAAGCATCACTTAATCTAACAAAAAAAAAAAAAAAACTCCGTCAACAAGCAGATAGCCTATAGTAATAGAAATAAAGCCTTAGAAAAACTTGGGAGTGTTGTGTCTGACTGTTTGGTTATTTGTTATAATAATCAAATTATGTATTTAAATCCTGTGCGGGAGAGTTCAGCCTTGATATAATTTTATTTTGCTTCATAAACAATGGTTTGAGATGAATGACCGATGTACCTCTATCCACAATCCATTGTATGGGACATGGTGGTAATTTTTGTAGCTTCAACATAACTTAACCAGAGGCAATCAATGGAAACTGAGTTGAGGAGGAAAAATGTTTGATGGACACGAAGGTTTGGTTATATAGCTATGTCGAAATTTTACTCTTTTTTTACTATAGATTAGGTACTAACATTTTTGTTCCATAGCTCTCGTTCGAGTAAAAGGGGTAAGGTGGTCTTTTGTGCTATGCGGGTGGTTCTGCTAGTCAGTTTTATGATCGAATTTTTTTTTTTGCTAACCATAGCTGTCCGACAAGGGACGAATATTGTTTCCATAGATTGTGACAAGCTATATACATATATACAGCAGGTGGTGGCTGAAATTTAGTGCAAATGGCCATGACAGATTGCTGAATAGAGTAATGGAGACGAAGTTAATCAACTGCGAGTGAGATTTTATGTTGTCGTGACCAGGCCATGATGGATTTACAAAACAAAAACAAAAAAGAAACTTTCAATAAAAAAAAAAAGAAAGAAAAAAAAATTATTAGCTTTAACTTATATGGGAGGGTAAAAGTTTGTGATATTAAGGATAATGATCCATCAAAAAGGACGAGGATTAGGCTTCTTTTTCTTAAGGAATAAATTACATTCATATTATTCTATTTTTTGTACCTACTTAAAAAATAATTTAAGTCAATAGATTTATTGCGGAATCAATGTAATCAACGATTTTGCTTCGTCTTAAAATTATAACAATTCAAATTTTCAATAATGATTTTCAATGAAAGCTATAAAAGGCTCCTAAGAGTCCACTTTAGGTGTTTATTATTAGTGTAATTTGATAAAAATCCCTAACCCTAGAAAAATACCCTTCCATTTTTGATATTTTTATGGACTCTTTTTATTCTTGATTGTCGAGGCAATAAAGAAACATATTTAAAAACTTTCTAAAATATATTTTTCGCTGTTTTTTTTTTTTTTTTGTAAAAAACTTTTAAAGAACATACCCACTCTTTCTAATATTGCGGTTCTCATGGAAAGTAAAACATCAACTTTCATCAAAGGCATAATGGCCTTACCTGTTGTTTGAAATTCAGTCATTCTACAAGAAAAAAATACTTTTTTAAGGTTTGCCTGGTGGTATCATTTTTGTTTTCATCTCATTAGATGCAAGATTAAAAATGATGAATAGCTTATGATTTAAGAATTATAGGCCACTTGAATAGGAGAATATTTTGTCAAACCTGCTACCACTTAAATTCTGCATTTCGAGGAATTTTCATCAAAGCGTAATATTATAATAGTTCAATAAGAATATTTCATATAATAGAGTTTTAAAAACCCTATGAACTTACATATATGAATATGATTCTAAGGAGAAAAGCAGGGGATAAGAATGAATCTCAATAGAATTTCACTTTCAAATTCATCTTTATAGATCATTCAAACATAAACATTATATGGGAATTGGAGCATATAACTTTTCTCAGAAGTTTGCAAGGAATTCTTTTTTATAAACATAGATTTAAGAAGTAACAAAAGCTACTAAAGTAGCCAACAGCAATCATAGCTGGGCAACAATTTACATGTTCAAATAGATTGTTAGCTTTTGAGAAGCTTTCACATAGAGACACAACATCACTTTCTTAGTAGCAGCACATAAAGTAATACACCCTGTGCGGGGTCGTCCTTGATATAGCGAAGTTGTGTTAAAATGAGAAGTGATGATAAAATAACTAAAAAGTCTCAGCAAAATTAATAACGTGAATTTATTTCAGACAACTTATACTATGTCCACAGTGTATGGAATGTACAAAAAGTAAATATCCGGTGTATTCCCTTTTCTAAATGTTGCACACGTAGGGAAATCATAACTCACCTTCAAGAGGCGCTGGAAGAGTTTAAGTTTGGCTAAAAATCAAATTGGTTTCGTGTAAAAAAAGGTCCATGGTTGTAATCAAAATTAACACTATGATGATAGAGAATCCCAAACAAGGGGGCTTCGTCATATACCATCCGTCGGTTTGTGAATCCATCGCGTCGTCGTCGTCGTGTCGGGCTGTATGTCCATTGTATAAACATATGGATCGATTTGTTTCAAATTTCATACAGGGTATTCCTTTTTTTTTTTTAATTTTCTCCAAAACCGCTGTTTATTAAAATTTTGTACCTGTAATGAAAAAAAAAAAAAAAAAAACTTGTGCCCAAAAATTAAAATTTCAGAAATAGAATATTGATGTTTGTCAGAAAATTTTATTTTTGATAATTTGATTATAATTTTGAAATCGAATGCTTCTTAATTTTAAGCAACATTTCAAAAATTTGAAAATTAATTTTTTAAACAAAAAATCCTTTATATTATTATATTTTATCGTTAAACTGTAGCAACATTAACATTTAAGTTAAAAACCATGCAATAAAGAAACAAAATTAATTATAAATTCAATAAGTTTAATCTTGCTGAAAATTCACTGAAAACCTAAAAAAAAGTAAGCACATTTAAAACAATTAATTAGTGACTTTGTCAATCTCCCATTAAAATATTTAAATTCAAATAATTTTTACAGCTTCAGAGTTATTCTTACTAAAAAATGTATTTAATTCCGTTCTGTTTAAAATCAATCTAACTTAAAAATATTGAGTATTTATTAATTATTATAACAGGCTTTGAATGTTTGCATAAAACTTAAGAGACTTTCATATTTCATGTTAAAGTACATAATTGTTGGATGTAGGAAAAGTATACCTATATATTATATACATAATATTGCCATATTGTTTCTAAGATCATAAAATAAGTCTTCAAGTGATTAATTTTAGAAAACATTTTGACTAATTAGTAATGACGTCTCAGAAAGAACAAAGTAAAACAAAAAAAAAAGACAAAACCCTTTTCAAACTAACTGTCAAGAATTTATATCTATATCTCTTGAGGAGAAATTTCTAAGTATTTTTTTTTTGTTTAATGTATTTCAAACTTTTTTGGCCAAAAGTAATTTATATACATATTTTTGTATCTTCTTCCAACTCGCCCTAAACGAATTCATTTATGAGGTTGAATAAATCGAATTTCTCACTCAAAAAGTTTACACGAAATTATGTTGATGAATTATTCTTTAGCCTAAAGGAGGATTCTGTTAGAAAGGGCTTCTTTAAAAAAAAAAAAAAATAACTTTTTATTTTCTTCTTCTCACCAAGAGTTGATAATAGAAAAATTTGTATAAAGAATGTTTCGAAACAAAACAAAAAACAGAAAAGGATTTTTTTTTAAATTTATTTCGCAATGAAAAAAAAAAAAAACACATTTTTTTGTTTTTATTTTATGTTTTTTTTATTCTAGGAAATCATCGTAACTTTCATTTGTAGAAAGCTTTTTATCTATTCAATATTTATCGTCAAAAGGATCTAATATTCTTCGTGTAAGGCAATTCGTCATTATACTAGGATATACCTAGTGTCAGAGAAGACAATTTGGTAAAATTGCCAAAAGGGTTTTGTTTATATTTATCTTCGATCATTACCTTTCAGTATCGTAAAACTATTTGTATTTGATATTATCTATGTATATATATATGTATATATTTAAAGCTACTCGTTTATATAAGCTAGTTCCTTGAGGAGTAGGTATTAAATTCCTGAATTCCTGTCACGCTTTGATTGAAAAAGGGCATGTAATGGAATTGATTGAAGAAAGGCAACAAAAGAAATCGAATCATGTAAGGGTCTCTTGTATCGATATTATGTATATATTGAATATGAATGGAAAGCAAACTCAGAGAAGGGTATATGTATGTATGTATATTGACTGTCATATATGAACAGAACAAGGACGTGAGGTTATTTGATATTCTATTTCTTCAAGGCATAAACGAATTTTGAACTTTGCTTCTCACATGATCAAAAATGAAATTAACTTATTTCTTTATTAAGCTATTTAATTTTTTTTAATAGGTTAGTAGCTCGAGGCCCTTAATCTTTTATTGTAAAAAGGCTACAATGATTTTAATTTAAGAAAATTGAATTATAAAAATAAAGTTGTCCTGTTCACTAGAGGCGCTGCTGGTTCTCTACGAGCTTTCGCGTCGATCTTATTATTATTATTTATGTGTCCCTTTTGGCAATTTAACTATTTCTCTTTAGTACTTTTCTTTGAGCACTTACGAATCTTAATAAAAAGTACCTTGGAATTTCTTTATAATAGCAACAAATAAACTTTCTTTCCATCTAAACGCATCTGAATTCTTTGCTGCAAACTATTATCCTCAATGGACCATACAAAATTTCAACTTCATTTCCATGTGAATTTTTTTTTTTAATCAGGACCAACAACTTCTTGATAGACGTTCGTGCATCATACCCAATAAAAGCAACAACACCAAAATTCATACATGCTACACACAACACATCAACATAAAATTCCATATACATTTATCTCATTCTTCATCCCATTGTGTATATTGAAGAGCACTCGAGCAGTTAAATTATTTCGTTCATCCTTTTCTTGAGTTCATTCGAGGAAAGGAAGAATGTTTTTTTTTTTTTTTTTTTTTGAAAGGATTTCTTTTGGATATAGGTATACGAGATCGTATAATATAGTCGTATGCCATCATGGTCTTTTATATTAGTTGAGCCAATATTCTGAAATTTCTTGAATATAATATTAAAGTTTGAAAACTGCATTAGGCAACACACAATAGCGAATATATTCCTGCTCCATCAGGAATTATGTGTGGTATGGTACTGGTATAGGTATATGTCTCGGTTTTGTGTGCTTAATCAAGTTTATGGTGGTTGCACTTTTTGGAATTGAGATGAGGACTATATGCTTTAGTGTCTTTATTTATGTTAAGGGCTTGCAATAAATATTTTATTTTGGGTCTTGAAAATAAAGTATACCGGCTTTGTTGTATAAAACTTCGAAAACGGGTGGGTCGATTTTCTTTTAACTTTTTTATCTACAACGCTTTTTGGGCATTTCCAGACTCGTTTTTTAGGACTACAGATAACGGTATCTGCCGTACATTTTTTTTAGCAATTAATTAAAATCTTATTTTTCTCAAAAACGTGCCCACAACTTAAAAAAAAATCAGTATTTTTTTTTTACAAAAAGATTTCAGAAAAGTGGTAACTCCCATATAATCTTTTTTTTTTATTTTTGATTTTCTCAAAACTGGTTTAACTGATTTTGATCAATTTTTTTATGAAAATTATTAAAACTTTTGTTTTTTTTTTTTATTTTTAAAAAATGTTTCAAATTTTGAAAGCTTTATAATTCGGAAACGATTTGTTCTATTTTTTATTAAACTTAGCACCCAACAATTTTTTAACATTATATACCAGATTTTAAACAATTATTCTTACAACCAAAAATAACGGTACCTACCGTAAATCTTATTTTTCTCAGAAGCGACTCCTACAATTTTGATTGGAATTTTTATGTGAGCAGATATCAGTACAAAAAAAAACCGCTCCAACGATTTTTAAAATTTTGTTCTCATAAATTGAGATTTATTTAAAAATTCAGATGGTGTCAAAATAATTCCAGGGTTTGTTTAATCAATTTATTTTTAATTATATTTCTACAAACTTCGAAATTAGATGATTTTAAATCTATTAAATGAAATAGTGATATATTGTTTCAAATTAGTAAAACAAAAATTATAAAATTATCTTCTGCACGATAATTTAATAAGCTTTAATATACATATTACCAAATGTTTTTTTTTTCATGTGGTTTCTATATACGAGTGGTACATACTCTATTTGTATTACTTTAACTTATCCATCTCATCCCTCTCTCTCTCTCTCTCTCTCTGTTTACTTTTTTTTTCCATTGGAATGGATTTTTTCATTAATAAATGAATAAGAGGATTCAGGATAGTTATCCCTCATTTTTCCAAACTGTTTCCTCAAAACATGATATAAAGAAAGAAAGAAACGAGAAATAAAATATATGTATGATTTATATAGAATAAAAATGCATGTCAATCATTCAACAGCTGCTAGCTGATCCTTGCTTCCGGGAAGAATTTTTCTGCTCTACTGACCTGAATATCCTTCAACTTAGAAATAATTCAAATTCCAGTTAACATTATACATATGTAAATATATAATATATATATATGTATATATATATATATGTGCCAAGGACATATGTGATTATGATTGCCAGTTGTATATATTATAGTGGTCAGGATTATTTGCAATCGTTCTCCTCCATCGAACGCTGAAATTGCTACTTATTCAAGTACAAGAATTTCCTGAATGGAATTTACTCATACATATATAGCCAATATAATTTTTACATATAAATATAATATGTTAACATTTCAAATATGTATATTTTTTTTAAGACAGCGATGAAAGCAAATAGGGTGTAGCAACCTTAAAACAAATCTTTTTGAAAGAAATAATTTTCAATAATCATTAAAACTTCAAGGACTACCTACCACAATTTAAGATATTCTGGACGAGGACGACCGACGACAAAGTAGGTAGTATATATGGAAAGGTAAACTGAATTAATGGGAATTTTATCTCCCATCGTATAAAAGGGGAGAACAAAAAAAAAATAAGGAAACTGTCTTTATAATCGATAATAATGATTGACTTGAAGTTTATTGACTCTTGAGTTAAATTTTTTTTCCTCGATGCTTGGGTTAATGCCAGAGTAAAAAACGTTCTTTATGATCAGCCTAATAACATTAGGTTATTATATAATATAAAAAAGAAATATGAAAGATGGTGAGAAAAAATATGATGACATAAATTCTAAATGATGTTTATTGTCTAATAAAAATGTCAAACAACATAAAAGGTTTATTTTTTTATATATGTACGTACATCTCTTTAAAAGATTTACTTTAAAAAAAACGACTTTGATTTTTTTATTCTTTATGTTTTGCTAAAATATAAAGACTAACCTCCTTAAGGATATAACACTGCAGAGAATTTTTTTAGTATTTAGTTTAAAAAATAGTTTGATTTAAGATTTAAATTTGGGAATGTATTAATTGTTTAAGATCACTGACTGATTTAAAGTATGTTCACCTAAATTTATTTTTGTAATAAAGTGTTGAGAACGGATTTTAAAAATATACTTAAACCAATACCTATTAGTTTTTTTTTTTTTTTAAATATGCATTTATTTTAAGTAGGTACCTTTCGAAAATTTAAATAACTTATTTATGTGGATAAAGAATATAACTGTAATATTTAAATTAGATGCTTTAAGTGAGCTGATTTTAAATATTCCTTTTGCGTGACCTTTTGGAATTAATAATAATCAAATTGAATACAAAGTGGGATTAAGGTTTTTCAAAAAAAGAACATAAGCACGTAAAAACAAACAAACACAAACACATGTATATACCAAACACAAACACATGTATATTCCAGTAAGACCTAGGATCTTATAAATTAGGAAATGGAAGGAATAGAAGGATAGAATAGATTTTTGTTGGCACAGTGGATTGAGAAATTAGGTTCTGATTTTTCTCATTAAACCCCAGGGTACGAGACGTTGTCTAATTTTGAACTCTCAAAAAAAAACATAACCAAGAAAGACTTGAAACCCACTTAGGATTCAATTATTATAATATAATTTTAAATAAAAACTCAATGCTTGTACATATAACGCAAACTTAAATTTTCTAGCGAAAAATAAAGTATTTATAACAGCGTTCCAAGACAAAAAATAATTGGTTTGGGTTTTTGTCTCCCTTTTCCTCCATCAGCTAAAGGTGTACTTACCTTCATATAGCTTCCGGAATGTCTTCTTCAGATTGATAGCTAAAAGTCAAAATTATGTTATTTTAATGCTGAAAGTGAATAATCAAGGCGTGGTCGGCCTTTTCAAAAATTGCTGTTTTCACATAAGGCTGCTTATTGCATTTCACCTAATAAATTCACGAGAAAGCTCCCTTAAAAATGTTGCTTCAACTATTTGAATAAGACTCGACTGTTTAAATTTATCTATGAAGAAAAAAATCATTTTGAATGAGTGGTTTGCGTAACTGGTATAAGTTTGTCAGTTTTGAAAATTGTACTATTATTTTTATACGATTAGGATGATGAGTTTTATTCAAATAATATATTGATTGACAGTTACTTTTCATTATAATAGGTGTGTTCCTTTATTTTCATACGCTGTCATATTTTCTGTACAAAACTACACATTTTATTTTTTTTGTATATGAACCTTGACTGACTTTTAATTAAGTACGAAAACATAGTACACAGTATTTGTTCGATGGACGTCTAACGATCAAAAAATTGAAATTTGATATTAAATATTTTTCAATCTTACCAACTGTATAATATTATAAATATACAAAATAAATTACCTAATTTATGATTGTCAAAAATAGAGGAAAGGATACAGACAGGAAACGTTTATTTCCAAAATTATTGATTAAACTTTATATTTACTTGTCTTGCACAACAAACTCTATTTTCTTGTTATTTAAACAATAACCAGATTACAGACCGAATGTTTATACTAAAAGCATTGATCCAAATACTAGTGTAAATGAGATAATACATTAAACCAATATATAATACTCATGACTTTAAAATATTTAGTTTTCACTTTTGATCCTTTTGTTAAATATATGTAATAAATTTTAGTTTAACATAAAAATTATAACAATACCTATCCATGAGGAATTTTTAACATTTGATTATTAATTCATAGCCTTATTACATTATGTCTGATGGACATTAATAGAATCATCATTTGCCCCTAAAGAAAGGCATAATATTGTGTTAAGGATCATTAAAGCGTGAAGTTTTGCTTGACCAAATCTTTCATCGGTTATATTATGTACTATCTAATTTCCGGTTGGTTTGGTATTTGTAACAAAGTATATTATATATGCCTCATGATATATACAATTGATGTGAAAGATGACGAGATAATAATAAAAAACTATGCTGAAAATTTAAACAAAATTCCCCAATGATTTGTCTAGGTTAGGTACCTACATAAACAATTTAAATAAATTATAATTTAAATTTAAAACCTATTTCAATATGGTCAGTCAGGCACTGGTTTAAAAGGTTTTCTTATTTAAATTATTTAAAATATAAAAAAAATCCTATTACATATTGAACTCAATTTATTCACAGACACAAAGAACCATTAACATCATCATAGAGAAGGCCACAAAAACCTCAAAAACTTTAATATGATGGTGGCAGATAGATGGTTCGGTCCATCGCATGAATTATTTTTTTTTTTTGTCAGACATAGCCTTTAGATTAAATCTGTGAAATCCTGTCAACAACAACCTTCTGCGCATTAAGTTCGATAAATGCAATATTCTTTTAATCTTGTTAAAAACCTCGACAATATATTATTTTTTATTTTATATTATTTTTTTTTTCCAATTTTGTTGGCTCCCATTTCCCTTAGAGCATGCAATATATGTACATTTATTTCGATCAGATTTTAATTTCGTGGTAAAAAAAATTATTGTGCCATGTGGACGTGATATGAATGGTTGCAGATTTTTTTTTTTCTTTTTTTGCATACGTACGTATGGATATACGTCACTTCATAAATTGAATGTTTTATCTTCAAATCAATTTTCGAGTCTTTGATCAGAAATAAAAAATAAAATGCAATACAAAATTGGTATAATTTCAATAAACTTTTTTTTTTTTAATTTTATTTTTAGGTAGCTGAAAGTAAATCAAATTGGCCTTGTTCATTTGATTTGGATTTTTTGTTCAAACTGAAAAAAACGTTTGCTAATAAATTAATTCCTTAATCTTATGCTTAAAGTTTCATTATTCTAACGGCCATGTTATTCACTCGATTTATCCAGATTAAAACTTAAATGTATATTATACAAATTCAATGTAAATACACCCGAATTTAAGTTTTAATCTGGATGTATCGAGTGAATACTATGGCGGTAAGAGTTTGTTTCACAATGTCTAAGCAATTTCTAATTATTAATCGTTCAGCATAATTTAAATGCTTTGCAAGATCTAAAAATATTTAAAATTAACGAGGCATAACAACCTCTATTGAAACATTTTGCTGCCAATTCTTAAAGTCAACTTTGAAGTATTTCAAGACTAAAAATAACTTATTTGTATTTATATACCAAATGATGTGGCATTTTGGATATTACAATTTACGAATTAAATTTCCTCTTAAAACTCAAGTTAAATGGCCAATTATAACTATACATAATTAATAATCTGCCATTAGCTGTTAACAAATATTTAAACATCATTCCGAAAAATTCCTCAAATCTACATACATATATCTATACAAGTTTAAATTTAGCTTTTAACAAAAATCCAAAGGTCCAAAAACAAAATCATCCTAATTTAAATAATTAAATTTTAAATTCGTATTGTTATTTTGATGAAGTTGTTCTTTTGGTATATACATACATATTTTATTCATGAGGAGAAAAATAAATAAATATTATGCTCCTAGATGTTTTTCTTTGCAAGTTTAATTCTCATCAATTATTATTACTCAATATAAAGGAAATACTTAAATGTAGAAATGTTCCTTTTTGTTTTTTTTTTTTGTGATTCATTGTTAAATTATGATTTTTTTTGTTGGTATTTTTAAATATGCTTAGATTCTATATCTACGGTAAAAACAATTTTCCGACCTTTTATCACTATTCAGTGTTTGTGCGCATTTAGAACATTTTCATACACTAATAAATCCATCAGTGCGTGTAGTGGAATCTGTTTGGAAAAATAAACAAAGTTGAGAGTGAACATCTTACCGCAACTACCGGGTGTCCCAAATTTTACTCAAAATTTTAATTAAATAGAATACAACCCTTTTTGTTTTAGATTATTATTTTTGTTTCATGGTAATTTTTTTAATTTTAAGTTAAGTAGGTAGTTGACCGAAAAAAAAATTGTTCACTTGAATGTTACTTTTATTAAATTTTAAATAAGAATAGCTATCTAAAAATAATTAAATACAATTTTTACTTATTGCAAAAAAACAAACATTCTTGAGTTCCGATTTAAGAAACGTTTTGTTTAAAAGAGAATTTTGTATTTTATTTTTATTTTATAAAAAAAAAATATATTAACAAATTTGTTACAAATTGAATAAAAAAGATTGTTTTGCAGTCGCAAAAAAATCAAAAATAAAACAAAAAATATTGTACTTTTGGTCTTACATAACATTTATAACAGATAAATTTTTTTTTCCATACAAGTCTTTCAGTGATGATAATTTCAAAACTTAACATTCAACAATATAAATAAAACAAATAAAAAAAAAAACAGTATTGAAATAAATGTTAAAAACTTAAAAATAGATACCTATGTCTCAAGACTTCCTAAATTTTAGACAACTGAATATCAAGAACTTGCTACTTATAAAATTTTTCATGCTACCAATACTATTCCTTTAAATCAAGTTAACTTAATTTAAAAAAAAAATGAAAAGACTTCCTGAATCCTATAACAAACAATTTTCTGGAATAACATCAAGGCGAGACAAACGATCATTGAATAAACAATCCAATGAGACATAAAACACATACTGCACGTGTGTCCTTTGTAGAATTCAGATGTTCACTTTTTTATTGTTGAGAACGAAAATGGAAAAGAGAATTTTCTGATTTTGTATTTCTCGACTTCCGCAAAAATTTAAAGTTTGTTAAAAAAAAACATGTTATTGTTCCTTTAACATTCTTCGTACACGACACGTATACAAAGGATTCCCAGGTTAAAAAATAATGGGGATGCTTTTGATAAATTATTACTGAATAATTTGTTATATTCTCTCGGAAATTTACTGAAGTAAACATCCTGTCAACCGTTTCATTTCTTTTTTTTTCTGTTTTTTTTTTTATTTCCTGCTCACAGATTATACAATATTAACATCCTCTTAAAAAAATCTGGTTGTATATTTTTCTTGTCGAAGCAAGGACGAATAAAGTTGATTGATGGCTTTGGGTTAAAAATTATATATATTTAATTGACGACAGGTGGTGATAATTTTCATTTATGTTTTTTCGGAATAATGTTTATTTTTGGCATTGAAAGTATTTTTTTTTTATTTATTAAATATGGAAAGAAAGAGTTTTTGTGAATGAACTAATGGAGCATGTAAATTTATCTACCTTTACATTTGAAGGCAATTTAAAAAAAATATTTTTAGAAAATAACCAAGTCCTTAAATTATATGTACATATAATTAGATATTTGGGTATTTGAATTTATGAACTGTCTTAAGAATGAGCAAAAATGAAGGATGTGTATAGTAATTTTTTTTTTTAATTTTTAAAGCCCTTTAAAATTGCTCTATTTTGATTCAAAATAGTGGCCATTTAACATAATTGAGTTTTTCACAATCACATCTTTCAGAATTTGAAAAAAAAAAATTTTACGCGCGCGATGGTTGCATCGAAAAAAAAAACTGTCGGTCGGACTGTTTATCATTTTAGGGAATTGTTTTATAAAATAAAATTAATAAAATTAGTGTTTTTTACACCTGTGATAACTTGACTCGCAAAATCTATAAATATTTATACTGTAGCGAAAATCCGTTACTGAGCCTTCGGGAAGAAAATGAGTGGATTTCTTTTTTTAATTATTTTCTAAATTAATTAATTGTTGACAGCTTTGATTCCCGAGAGGTTCTATTTGAATTTTCTCAAGTGCCTCTGAATCCAAACGGCTAAGATGAGAGGCGCTTTATTATGATTTTTATAAGAGACACTTTCCTTCGGTTTGTCACTTCCTCCCAAGAGATATTATCTCTGAACAAAAAATATTTGAGGAATAGACTAAATTCAAACCAAGACCTCCGACGTGATAGTCGGGAATTCGAATACTACGGAGAACTGGTTCCTTGTATATCTGTTTGACGCATCGCATACATCTCAGTTGCTACATTTTTGATTTTATTCACCAGGTTGACGAATGTGGTTGAACATCCCATATGGCGTTGCCTACTTTTAAAATTTTTGACTTACGTTCGGAGATTTTAAAAGAAATACGCTAGGTACGAAGATTTCAACCATCTCATCACAAACATTATAATTAAATTTTAATCGATCCTTATACGAAGGAAATATAAATAAATAAATTTAACCATTTTTAATACCTTTGGTAAAAGCAAATAGTGCAAATTAATACTCAATTTGATAGACCGACTGAAAGACAAGTAATCGCTTTATATTTCAGAGTCCTCACTTATTTTGCTCCGTCAAAAATTGATTTAAAGAATTAGAATAAACTGGCCAAAAAAATAAAAATTTTCGAACATCGAACACCATAATATTCAGTTTGAGAAATTATTGTTACAAAATAATTATTTGTAAAAAAAAGTTTCGCCAAATATGCCGTGTGTTTTATTTTTTGAGTCTGAATAATTGTGTGACCAAAATTGCAAGCCTTATAAAGTAAAAATATCAAATCAATGAATTTCGGATAAGTTCAAGCTATGCGGTTTGCTTTATGTCTAATCCCCTTCAAACGGGATTAAATTTTAAATAAAAACCTAATTCTTCCACGTGCAAATTTCAATCCAACTTTTATTTTCTCCTTAATATTATAATAATAAATTATTCCAATAAATATAGGTAATTTACCTATGCCATTTCCCGCTGTTGTCTTGCCATAATTTCTTTTTCATTCTATAGGGGTCTTGAACTGATTTCAAATCAACCTTGCCCCTTATGAAAAAGAAAAATTAATATAATTTATATCTCATTTTCTTCATTTTATTTATAAGAAGCTCTTAACAAACAAAATTATCTTCCATTCCTCATCGGCAAAAAAAAAAATAAAACCTCACTTGTGGTTTCCATATATACCCAGCTGGAGAGCACATTTCACATAGACAGAACAAATAAACAAACAGACAAAATATAAAAATAAAAAAATAAAAGGGAGACCACTTCCAATGCAAAAACCTCATCAAAATTATTCTAATTCGTATTTCAAGCCATAAAGTTGGTGTTTTTGGCTTCATATATTAAGTACCGCATATTATGGACTTTATAAATATAAATATATCTTAGCCATAAAAACACTCGTTTTTGGTTTTGCTGTGAATATCAACACGGTATTTTTTATTTTATTCATGTTGAGATGATTTTCACAGTGGCGTAGTATGTAGGAGGGCTGGTGGAACTTTCCTATAGGCTGGCAAATTTAAATAAGAAATTTTGCCACGCGTGTCACCACCAAGTCAGTTTTGTGAAAAAGTTATAAAGTTATAAGAATAAATGGTTTTCTCACTTGCATTCTTCTCAAATTTTATTAAATTACCCTAAGTCTTTAAATATAGCCAAACTTCTCTAAGTTTAACGTTAAGTCTTTAAAGATAAACGTTAAGTCTTAGCTGTCGACAAAAAAACTATATTCAAATCAAAGCTTGTTCAATTTTATCTTCGCTTTAAAAAATTAGTTACCATATTTTGATAGAATTTGTAGAAGTTTAGGCAAAACCCACCCTACGCCACTGGTTTCCCGTGCCTAATATAACAAGGTCTTTTCTCATCATTTTATAGTTACAAAAATATTTGCAAAGTAATAAAAACTTACTTTTAATTATGAAATTTTTGCATTTCACACATGTACAATGTACATGTAAAAGATTGTAGGTGTTTCGCATTGATTTTATGTTGTTCAAGAAGACAGACACACCTTATATAAAAGCAAACATCATTTTTTTTTATTTTAATCATAAATTCAATTCTAGGTTTCTTTATTAATATTTAAAAGTCAGAAATTGCATAGGTAGCTATATGAAAATATTGCACAAGTAAAAAAGATTCACCCTAAATACTCTATATAAAATAATCTTAATGATCTGTTTACGTTAAAATTGCTGCAAGACTAGAAGCAAATAAAATTATAGCTACATTATCATCGTTGACTTTGATTCCTTTGTATATTTTCAATTCAATCATCTGGGATATTACAAAGTAAATATGATTGCAAGTTGTAAATCACAACTCAACTCACACTCAGTCCACAAAAAATAAAAAAAGGAAAAAAAAACATTAAAATGACGAGAAAGATGAGATGCGTAAGAAGAGCGAAAAATATACAATCCGCATCACTTACAGGAGGTTGAATTTTGCTTTTTAAATTTAATAAAACAAATAATTACTTTTTGTGTCTTGAGACTTAGTTGCGTTTAAATTGAGGTTTAAAGTTTTCTGAAAATCCTTACAGCTTTTTCAAGAAATTTCTAAAAAGAAAAGCACAACATCGTTGTATGGGAAAGTACCCGTTCTGAATGAACTAAGAATAAGAACTCGATTTTTTTCTTCATTTGCATTTTTTGGCAAACATTTTGACATATTATAAATTTGTTTACAGTTGAATTAGGAGCTTCTTTTTTATATCTTCTTCTTTTATTCATCATGATGTGGAAAAAAATATCAACCGATTTTAAAACAACCTTTAAATTAAAATTGTTTGACTAAAAACCAACTGAAAATCGTGTATTGCAAGACGACAATCTACTCATTTGCATCCGGGCCTTGCATTTAAGAGTTAATCCTACACTGAAAAACTACTTCTTAATCTTAATTAAATCGGGTTCAATTTATTTACAGAATTAACTAATTCTGGTTTAATTCAGAGTTAACTCAGACACTGAAAAATAGGTTAGCCGCATCAGAGACGTAGATTGCTATAAGAAAATTAAAAAAAAAAAGACTTCAGCCAACAGACTTTTAGTGTATTTCATAAAAAAAAAATGTGGCAAAAAAAAAATGTTCGCGTATCTATCATCGTTATATTTACGAGTTTGTCTATACAATATACTTAAATACATAAATAAATATATTTTTTTATTTTTCGCAAGGAAGGGTAGGAAAGATGAAAATTACCTTGATTTCGTTTGCTGTTGTAAATAAACTTTTGTCTGTAATGGGATTGACACATAAATACATATACATATACATATACATATAGAATAATAGAATATAAAGAATTTTAAAGAACCTCCTAAGATGTAAAAGCTATTAAGACGACTGAAAACGAAAATCTTATAAGTATATTTTTTCCAAAGTGCTTTAGAATTCTAAGTTTTCAAAGACGGCGCTGTACTATAACTAGACTATTTAACTGTTTACCATGATTCTTATGGGAATTTAATATATAATTATGGGTATGAGAATTTTGTGTTTAGCCATCCTACAAGTGTATCCAATATATGAAGCTTAAATCCGTGTGTTTAACGTGTGAAATCCTTTTTCGCTTTTTCTAAACGGGGAATTTCGGTTGAAATCGATAGTTTTGTTTTAAATAAAAGAAGGTCTTAAATATGACAAAATAATCGTTAAAATTAATGAATAAAAATTATGAACATTTGAAATTTGAAAACAAGAAAGTGCCAAGATATTTAAAGAGTAATTTGCTATAATTCAGGATTATGCTGGATGGTGTTGCAAAATATCTAACCATACATATTTGAGGAAAGTATGTTTTGTAAGGCCTTGGATTTTTTTGAAAAATTCACACTTTTCTGCAATTCTGAAATTTCTAAAGGGATCATAAAAATTATCAAATATATAATATTTTATTATAAAATTTGGATGCACCACAACGAAGACTTTAGGTTGAGCGCGTCTTTTTTTCTTGGAAACAAGACCCAACTTTTCTGGCAATTTTTCAAGAATTTGTGGAATATTTTCCAAACATTTTTTTTTGCGTTTTTTTTAATTTTCTAAAATGGAAAAAGGACACAAAGAAATTATTTAGAAAAAAGAAAATAAAAATTCAGAGATGTAAATTATATGCAATTTCCATTTCACTTTCTGTTTTTTTATATCAATTTATACATATGGCTTTTTTCCAAAATGTGTTTTCCAATTTTGAAAAAAAACATATTTCTGGCGTTTTTTCGTACTTTCGGAAGAGCCGTCCAGTATTTTTAATTTAATTTATATTTATTACTAATAAAATTAGCATTGACAGTTTTTTGGTTAAATATTTTTTCTTTTAGCACTATTGCATTGATTGTAATTGGTATCTAATTATAACCTTAATTATACGGAAAATATGAAAAAATATCATATTATATAAAAAACACTATAAAACACAATTTAACGAAATTAATTCTTCAAATATGGTCAGGACTGTTTTTTCGATAAAATGAATTAAGTTTCCAATAAAGAAGTAATTAAATAGAAAAAATTCTTTCCCAATAAAAAATTGAAAAAAAAAAATTAAATATACTGGACTATTTTAACCAAAGGTAAAAATAAATTTTTTCTAGCATAAAAAAGTTCATGACGTTGTCTACGAACTGAAATACAAATGACCTTGAATTTGTACGTAAACACACACAATTTTTGTTTGAAAGAACTAAAAGAGGATTTATGTTTGCTTATATCTGATATTATATTTTTTTTTTGAGTATAAATATGTATAAATAAGTATTCGATGTTAAATTTCCTTGAACTTTTTGTAGATATAATGAAACTGACGCATCTTTTGTTAAACATCTTTGTGTGGTTTCGGAAGAATGTTTTGTACATTGACATGAGATAAATTTACTCAAAAAATAAAAAAAAAAAAACTTGCTGACCTACATTATGTGTATAGACATTTCAAAAAGTGAACAAAAAAGTTAAATGCTTTGTTAGCATTTATAATCAAATTTATAATCAAAAAATAGTAGTTAAATATTAAATTCTTTAAAAATAATTAAAGTGTATATTATAGCAAAATTCTGTTTTTTAATAATTAAAAAAAAAAAAATTGATGATTAATTTTCAGCAAAATTTTAGCAAAATTCATTGAAACATCTGATTCTGTAATACTTATTTTTCAAAGAGGAAATTTTTCGAATGTAAAGATTTTTAATAGGAATTATAGAAAACAGAAGATGAAAAAGCCATTTTATATTGTAAAACACATCTTTTACAAGGATACCTAAACCACCACTAAGTAAGTAATTATAAACGATTCGTTTTGATTTAAGAAATTTATTTTAAAGTATAACGTATCTATGAAGTTTTATATACTGGCCAGTAGGGAAATCCCAAATTAGTAATATATTTTGTAAAAAAAAAATCCGCTAAAGAAAATTTAATTTCCGGCCATTTTTCAAAGATATTTCCTCTAAGCTTCTGACTTTTTTTTATATTATATTTTAAATTTCCTTCCGTTTGTAAATTATGCGAATGTATCGCCTGTGCTTCTTTGTGTTCATTTGTTCATCGACCTCCAGGCTACAAATCTTATACATCACATTCTCTATAGACTCATGTCAAGTCAACCATCACTTACTAATTACATGCAATTTATTTTAAAGACTCACCCATCATCTGGTGAAATGTCTTATTTCATTAAAATCTTAT